>CABFVX010000219.1:75320-93412 GCA_902151425.1 Timema shepardi | reverse complement strand
GGGGGAACTCTTTCAAAATTACCATTTGGACTTTGTTACTAATTTATTATAAATTGAAGTTTGAAAATGCTACGCGCTTATCGCGGCAGGAAGTTAGACCGTCGCTTTCGCCACCACTTATATTTGGGGTCTGAACCCAATTTATCTTTAATTTATATTTTTGTCAATATTTGTTTTTAACCAGAGGTTGTCTGGTCCCGGGTTCAAAACCCAGCTTGTGTTCATTTCAAGTATCGCGGTATTTGAACTGAGAGCTAATATGTTACGTAGATTATTATTACATTGAGGCCCTGGGACATTGCTATGACGTCACGTTTACTACGGGCGTCTGTAGGAAAATTAAATGTTTATACTAGGATGGGTAACTGTAACGCAAGAGTAACCAGATATTCCATTCCTCTTGGGGTAGGAACTATTCACGTTAGTGAAGTAACCAGTCAACCAGAAACCAAGGACCATAACACTGAGATCCCGGACCGTACCTTTTTGATAGGTTTGATGTAATGTCATTTAGTAACAGTCTTGAGGAGGTTACGAGTTGTTGACCTTTTGATCTAGTTGACTCCGTTGTTGGACGGGGAAGTGCGCTTCACGCAGATTTGAATGTTTGTATCACTCTATTATTGTTTTTGATTCAATAAAATTTATTATATTCAACCAGGTAACTCTTTTACCTGATTTACTGCCTCTCTCACCTTATAGATATTAAGGGGGGGGAGGGGTTGCAGTGATTTTTGAATAAATAAATAGTATCAAACGTTACAATAGTGTTATTATTCAAGAACTCTTCAGTTGGCGCTCGATCACGGGGCTATAAATACCAATTATATCGTCAAAATACAGTACCGCTTCATTGGCTCCCAAACTTGGGGCATAATAATTCCGTGTCGTATTAATTGGCACTCGATCACGGGGCTATAAATACCAATTATATCGTCAAAATACCGTACCGATTTAATTAGTGCTCGACCACGGGGCAATTATCAGCTAATTAAACGGTGATCTCTACAATTGGCGTCCAACAGAGGAACCCGTAAAACCAGAACATTACACTATAAACATGAATAAATCACGATAAACATAAAAGGACAAAAAAGATTTGTTTGTTTGATAGTTTTATTTTTATTTTTTGTAGCAATAAGTGGATATAAAACATTGAATATGACAGATATAAAACAACGGACACCAGCCTCGAAGGGGCTCTCGAACGTCAACCTACATAGGATTATATTAAACATAAAGCTAGAAAAACCTTTGTCGCCCTGGCGGGCTGATATAAGTTAGCCATGGTTATACGGACGGGAAAATTAAGCAAAAAACCCGTCCTGTCGCCAGTATATAGTTGACAGGGACCGTAGTTAAATATAAAATATAATAAATATAACTGGAATTCAATATAAACATATTGTTTAATCAGTATGCTCACCAAGTTAAGTTTAAAGTGAGAGACAACTATAAATACCATCAAGGATAGTCAACAACAAGCTACGACTCAAATGTCAAAATGAGAATTAAACTCTATTTATTATATATAGTCACCTGGTGACAATAATGTGTACCATCATAATGTATTTTGAGATAAAGTAACAACTTCCAAATATACTAGACCTGCCACCTATCGGCTAAGGTATGTTGGACCGTACAGTTAAAGTCTCCAACGCTCGCAATATCGTCATCGTTTACTAAGCGTCTTACACACATACGCTAATAATACTTACTCTAACGTAACTGAAGTTTAGTTACATAATAAATTATATTCTTGGAAGTATCTTACAATCCAAACAATGCCCAAATACATCAAAGTTTAATTAGAGCAGTACTAAAAACATTTGTGCTGAGCCCAAACAGGTGTTTAAAGACATTAAGTGATAAGCAATAGATCTATGGAACCAAATTATTCCGATTTACCATAGCAATTTAATGTAATTCAGTGCTCTCGAAGATACAAAGCGTTACGCTAAAGTTTAAGAGCTTGATTCTCGTCCAATCAAACATTATTCTACAAAGCAATCATTTTAATAAGCATATCACTTATAGTTAGAGTCCTTGATTCCCACATGATTAAATGTAAATTTAGACTATCAAGGAATTATTTACTCACATAAAACCTATTTAATTTTACCACCCCAACTTAGCATAAGTTTGAAAGAGTTAAAGATAAAACACATATCTGAAAGTTAAAGTGCTCGATCCTCACATAACCATATGATAATTTAAATTGTCTAAGTAAAACATACTCAAAATATTCCTAACAAACATCAACCGCTAATCAGACAGTCGGCAAGAGCTCAAATAGACGCAAGCTGCTGAACGGCGAAACAGAAGTTATGTTCCATAGGAGAACGGAAGGTTCACCTAAAAGGAAAAATACAAAAGAATGCGAGGTTGCAAATCAACCACGCCGATAAAAAAAAATTATCCCGAAATAGAAATTTAAATTCATAAGTCCGAAATTAATAATTTTTAAGGTTCCCTATCGTATAAACGAAAGAGAATTTTGAAGAATATAATTAAGTCTAAGCTTAATTGCCGCTCTCACCTAGTAGGCCAGTGATACAATGAGTAGCTATGTAAAAGAAACATCGCAATAATTAGCCGACACAAATGCATGACATGCCCACAGAGAGAGGGAAAAGGGGAGGGAAAACATGGAGTGGAAGAGGGGAGACAAGCAGCGCTAAGGAAGGATTGCGGTGACTCTAGTAACTCGTAGACACTCCTGGAACCATCCAGGCGGCGGAAACGGAAACTAAACTGATGGTGTTGCCGTCATTCATTTGTTTCTGGGCGGGGCTTCCTTCACGAGTGGACCGTCGGATCGTATCTCCATTTAGTCAGTGGGATTGAGTTCTAGGGAGAGGAGGTCACGGCACGTGTGCGCCAGTGTTTATGTCCAACAAGGCAGCGGGTGAGTGTTCTCCTATTTGATTGAGCTTGTTGTTCTTTTTGTAACATCGTCACACCTCGTCCATATCATAAATGTACCAGAAGAGGTCATTTCCCGAATCCTCCGAAAGACCATTGACGGATGTGATGAAAGCACATAGTTATTACTTGATTATAAGACTAAAGCATGTGTAACTTTTTTAAACCAAAGGTCATCTTATTGCTAATACAAATAAGTCATTTCATTTTCCAAATTTGTGACCCAAGTTGAGACTAAATATTCTATAATTAGTGGTTTATTTAGCTCTGCTCGATTTAGGGCTGATATTTTACAGTTTGGGAGTGCGGTTTGTAAGGGAATCCAATAGGTCAGTGTGAAATAAACGTTTTACGTTGGTTTGTATATGTTCAGAGGATGAATGTAGATCGAGTTACGAAGCTAATATATGAAGGTAGAGTGTGTGGATCAAAAGTACGGGGTAAATGTGATAGACCAATGTGTGAAAAAAAATTAAGAGTTATGGGAATAAAATAGCATGCATGACTCGGTGTTTGGATGTTGTTGAAGCGAAGGGAGTATGTAAGGATAGTGAAGTGTAGAGAAAGTTAGTGAGGATGGATTAAGTACGGAGGTGTTATTTTTTAATCTTTATGCACAGTTTCTTGCCTACCTCTTAAGGGAACGGATATGTATGTATGTCAATTTAGGGACTTGAAGGGTAACAGTGGATAATACATACTATGGTCTCAAATGTCCTTGCTATTGAAACTTTATGATTAGTTGGAGTCACTGTAGATATAAGATCAGCTGTAAATGTATATTTGAGATTTATTTTAAGACAACTAAAGGGATGGCCAAGTAAAGAATATATTAAATAAATCAAAATAAAAGTAAAGGCATGGTAAAAAATATATAAAGAGTAGAATTAATATAAATTTACATGATCAGGTGGTTGTTATATCAATTAAATGTAGGGTCAAGACAAGGTAAGGTCAAGTTAATGAAAAATGAAGTCAGTTCATTTGGCCAAGCCATGAACCTTGACCTCTTGTCAACGGCTTTATATATCACAATGTGAGACTAACGTGTGTTAAGACCCCGCAATCACCGCTAACTGCCGCAGATTAGAAATATTTTGCTAATCACATTACTTATAATTTTAACAACAATGTTTTAAACAAAGTGTTACCATTTTTTGACAGGTAGGCCTTGGTCGGAGGATTGGAGGTGTCAGGTGCCTCGTCCATATCATAAATGTACCAGAAGAGGTCATTTCCTGGATCCTCCGAAAGACCATTGATGGATGTGATGAAATAACCCTCCGGATTAAAATAAACGTAATCATCTATACTGTTGACAGAAAAATGAATCAATTAACTTTGTAAATTTACGGTAGAAACCAGATTATTTTTAAAGGGCCAGTTTCATAAACAAATGTCATGTAATTTGTCTCCAATCAGTATCTTTAACCACATCTTCAGTTGTACCAATACAATTAGTAGATGATGATCAAACCGATTCATGACCAAATTAACCATCTAAATATCATTTAAATGAGAAATATAACCTTTTATTTTTAATAACTGAATATAGTTTTTTTGATTATCTATCTTTTAAATATTCAAACCTTATCATAGTGACTAATAAAAATAGAGTATGTATGTATTTTTATTTATTTATGAGGATAGTATTGTAATCTATGGTGTCGTTAAAAAAAATATTTCAACTACCGTATGGTAAAATTATTTATTATTATAGAGATTGGTTGAGTTCCAAAACAGCTATAGGAAGAAAAAAAATTGTATTCATAAAAATAAAATTTTAAATTTCGTTTAGGCTGACTACCTTTTACTGTCTATATTAATTAATATAACTACACTTAATTGTGTATTTATAATAATATTTTTCCTTTAAATTGTTTATATTTATGAACAGTTCTAAATTTCGCTGTTTATAGTTATAAACTTTGCTTAATTTGATTGTGTATATTTATTGTTATTATTTCTATGTTAATAATGTGTAGGCTATATTTATAGCTTTATTACAAAACACATAAATAATGTATTTTACAATATATCTAGACTATGTATTGTTCCAATTATTCCTTTATTATCAGATATAGCTAAATCCAAGCAACTCACATCCCCAAAGCCAAACTTATGTATAAATTTAGGCCATGCAATTTTCCAAAGAGGGCGGTTTTTTTTACAGTGTTGTCACGTTTTTTAAAAATTGGTTGTTTGTTCAAATCTGTAGTCAGTTTTGTTTTTAGCACCAGGTTTTACTAGCTGTTCAGTTTTTAAGCATATGTATTGATTACACTAATGAATTATGAATGAGGAAGTTTGGATTTAGAGGAAGTGTACCCACATTTGTGTGGAGGGAGAGTGGAAGATCATTTTGGGGAAAAACTCTTCTCAGCACACCCGACCGGGATTCGAATTCCGATCTCTCCGTACTTAGCAGTCAAGTCTAACAGGAAAGTAGAGCTGGACCGTGCGGCCACGCACACAGACATATCTAAAGTTTTTTACTGTTTGATTTGTTTTGCAATCCCACGAAATAATCTTTTCAAAGCCGTGTTGTCTGTATTATTTCACTAATAATTTCTCGTCGGTTGCTTTGAACAAGAAACTTCCCCTTACTTCCCCTTCAACGAGAACAAATCACAATGTAGAGAATAACTACTAACGTTGTGAAGTACTGCGACAGACTTGATAACTAGAATGCTGTTTTGAATTCAACTCCAGCTGAATCTTAAGAGCTCGTCTCACCCCTAGGATAACACCTAACTTAGGTAGATAATACAGCGTTAACCAGGTGTCTTAAGAGCTCGTTTCATCCCAAGGATAACACATAATTTAGGTAGGTAATACAGCGTTAACCAGGAGTCTTAAGAGCTCGTTTCATCCCAAGGGTAACACATAATTTAGGTAGATAATACAGCGTTAACCAAGTGTCTTAAGAGCTCGGTTCATCCCAAGGATAACACATAATTTAGGTAGATAATACAGCGTTAACCATGTGTCTTAAGAGCTTGTTTCATCCCAAGGATAACACATAATTTAGGTAGGTAATACAGCGTTAACCAGGAGTCTTAAGAGCTCGTTTCATCTCAAGGATAACACCTAACTTAGGTAGATAATACAGCGTTAATCAAGTGTCTTAAGAGCTCGTCTCACCCCAAGGATAACACATAATTTAGGTAGGTAATACAGCATTGACCAGGTGCCTTAAGAGCTCGTTTCATCCCAAGGATAACACCTAACTTAGGTTGGTAATACAGCGTTAACCAGGTGTCTTAAGAGCTCGTTTCATCTCAAGGATAACACCTAGCTTAGGTAGGTAATACAGCGTGAACCAGGCGTCTTAAGAGCTGGTTTCATCTCAAGGATAACACCTAGCTTAGGTAGGTAATAGAGCGTGAACCAGGCGTCTTAAGAGCCCGTCTCATCCTACGGATAGCACCTAGCTTAGGTAGGTAACAAAACTCGAACCAGACGTCACATAGAGGTTCTGTTTTTTGTATTATAATTTATAAAACAATGTTATGGAAACCAAAAAAATAGATTTGCCATATTTAAAAAAAATACAACAAAAATAATAAATAATTGCTTTGAAATGAAACTATACTAACATGGTCTCATTTTTTTTCTGTTGTCAATTAAATAACATATGAAACCACAATTCAAGTTTTTCTGGTTCAAACGTAATCTTGTATCGCATTTCCCGCTTAACCTGGACTGAGATGGTATCTTAAGCTCTCATTTTAAAGCTAAGGGTGACGCGTTGTCTTGGTCCCTACCATCCCGTCCTCACCACTCACTCCCACCCAGTATGGTGCTAGCTTGACCATGGAGCGAGATGGTATTGCAACTTCTTTCTCTGGGAGTGCGCCAAACCTCTCACGATGAAATTCTGTCAGTGACCGAGCGCTGTGTGAGTGCCCTTCCCTTCCACAAGAATTAGGATGGAATGTGAAGTTACTCACGTGAAACGAGGGTCAATCTTCTCAGCTTCCTTAGCAACAATGTAGAAACTTGATTGTTCTGGTACAGAGACTAGAGTATTTAAAACGGCCAAAGAATCGTTACTTGGGTACCACAAAGTGTAATTGACTTGTATATTTCCCACAATATGATCTGGAAAAAAAGTTTTGCTTTTGTGAAATTAAAGAATCGTTTCTTGGGTATAGGGCTGTAATTCGTCCAGGATTCCACAAACGTATCCTCTTTTTTTAAGGCATGCGGGGTTGTCAGGACTATGTTCCTCATCACTGTCCAGGGCAGTCGGGATGGGTTTTTTTCATCAGTTCATCAGGATGGGGGTTTTCAACAGTGTCCAGGGCTATCAGGACGGGGTTTTCATCAATGTCTAGGACTGTCAGGGCTGGTTCCTCATCAGTGTCTAGAGCAGTCAGGACGGGTTTTTTCATCAGTGTCCAGGGCTATCAGGATGGGGGTTTTCATCAGTGTCCAGGACTGTCAGGATGGGGGGTTTTCATCAGTGTCCAGGACTGTCAGGATGGGGGTTTTCATCAGTGTCCAGGGCTGTCAGGACGGGGTTTTCATCAGGGTCTAGTATTAATGTTTAAGGCACTTCAGTTTAAAAAAACAACAAAGAGTAACACCCGCACAAGAATTTACGTTTACGAGCCTTCGTTAAGAAATTGTACTAATCCTATGCACTTAATAATATGTACTCTACCTAGGCCCAAGGTTTTTGTTACTTTTGCTAAGTACACTGTCCATTTTAATTCATTCTCGTCAATGTCCTGGATTTTTCAGCTTGCAGGCCTAGGTTCAGTAAATTGGGGAGAGCAGCCTTACTCGAGTGCAAACGTGTGTGATTATCTTGTAAATTTTTCACAGTATCGGGCATCTTAGCTCAGTCGGTTGCATGTTTGTCTACTGATCTAAGGGTCCCAGGTTTGATTCCCTGCATGGCCGTAAAATTTATCATTGGTGCAGTGTAGGTTTACCCTCTCACATTGATAAATTAGAGTATAAGGCAAGCCTAAAAAGACGGTAGTGGAAAATATATGATGAATAAAAAATGTACCCGGGCCCCAGGCTGGGGACAGCGATGGATGTAAATTTTTAAAATTACAGTATCGTATGGGGTGGGAAGGGGTAAGATAAATTACCAAACCTCGCCAGCGATAAATAGTTATACAAATATTGCTTATAAAAAATTGTATCATTTGACTGGTTGTAAAAAATTTATTTATATTTTAGTAATGCATCTTACTACCCAATTGGGTTAATGTATTAATTACACTAGTGGATTAAGTATGAGTATTGTTGTATTTGAGAGGAAGTGTACCCAGAGTTGTGTATAGGTAAAATGGAAAAACACTTTTGGAATAATCACCCTTACTACACACAACAGGTGACCTGGCGGTCCAGGGGTAAGGTGTCAGACTCCTATGCTGGCGGCCGGGGTTCGATCCCAGGTCCCGGCACAGATTTATCTGATTACCAAACCCTTCCTTCACCTCTGACAAGACATCTTGTGAATATGAGGAATGCCAGGCCTCCGCCGTGGTTCGGATTCCACGTTAAACTGTAGGTCCTTCATTTCATCTCACAATCACCTTACCATTACACATTAGCGTAAGTGCGTACAACCCAAACGGGTAGTAAGACGCGGTAATAATAATAATACACACAACAGGGATTCCAACCCCGATCTCTCCGTCATCAGCAAAGTAGCCGAGCATGAGAGTGACGCCTTAGACCATTCGGCCACGGAAGAGGGTAGTAATTACAAAATTAATCGGTACCTATAGACTTCTCTGATATAGCTCTCCACAAACGCCTCTCGAAGAGATTATGTTTTATTTAAAGGGAAATTATGTATTTTATGTTTAAAATTTTGGTGTGTTTGTTACTGAAAGCTGTATTTTTTTATAAGCCCCCTTTATTAAAAAAATACCTTTGTCCCCCGCTTTAGTGGCCACATAATCTAACGCGCTATTCCCGTGTTAGACTAGACTACCGAATACGGGAAGATCGGGGTTAAATCCCGGTCAGGTGCACTGTGGGTGGCCTTTTTTCCAAAATGTTTTTACACCTAACCTCCAAGTAAATGCGGGTGCACTTTCTCTAAATTAAACCTTCCTAATCATTGGCGTATTTTTGTACATAAGTGCATGCCCCGAACGGGTAATAAGACACCGTAGTAAAAATAATAATAAATGTACCTTTATCTGAAGATAAGGTGGCCCCATAGTGACTATTCAGCTCTGCAGCCCCCAGCATCAATAATATCGCCGCAAATGATAGCAACATCTCTGGTGTTGTCCGATCTCAAAATGTCCCTCAAAATGTCCACACTTGGAAGGTGCAGATGTCACAAACATAAACAAGATACATAAATGTATTGATTACATAAATAACTTAATGTAACAATTGAAATAACAACTAACTATTAACTATTTAATTCTTAAATATGTAGAAACACGAAACAATCTTGATAAACTTGTTAAATAGAACTCTACATACCTTGGCGCTGAAGGGAATATTGATGCAATGTCTTCTTTCAAACAAATGAAATAATAATAAAGATATATTCACTTGTGATTTCTTATCTTAAAATCTTTATCTAATATCATATTTTAATTTTAAAACAGTCATACAATATAATATTATTCACAAAAAGTATAGCCTAGGACAATATTTACTAAAAAATTAATTTCAAGCTATTAAAAAATGTGTTAAAAATTCACTGATAAGATTAATCGAAAAAATGAAACTAAATAAGAAACAAAATGTTCGTTATATTTATTATAATAACTAGATGTAAAATTGTCATATAGTGCCATGAACAATATATATAAATATATATGTGTGGGATGGGGAGGGGATCGTGGGGGTACTTATTATCTAGTATAGTACCAAAGCACATAATACCTGTTACTAGTATTCTCCAAACCACTCATATATAGGCCTCCTGTCAGATATATTTCTTGAAACGGTCGACCCAGAAACTAACATTAACCACCTGCAGGTCAACATTAAGACTAATAATTTATCTCTAACCACCTACAGATATTCTTAAGGACAATAAACATCTCCAGATCTCTATATGGAGAATAAATTAAATATTAACAACCTGTAGATCTTAAAAGTAAGACTAAGAATTGAACCCTAACCACCTGCAGATATTTATAAGGAGATTAATAGTTGAACCCTAACCTCCTGCATAGCTTCCTAAGGAGATTAATAATTGAACCCTAATCACCTGCAGATATTTATAGGGAGAGTAAGAGTTGAACTCTAACCACCTGCAGATATTATAGGGAGAACAAGAATTGAACCCTAACCACCTGCAGATATTTATAGGGATAGTAAGAGTTGAACCCTAAACACCTGCAGATATTTATAGGAATAATAAGAGTTGAACCCTAAACACCCGTAGATATTTATAGGGAGAACAAGAATTGAACCCTAAACACCCGTAGATATTTATAGCGAGAACAGTCGGTGACCTGGCAGCCTAGGGGTAGAGTGTCAGACTTCTGTGCTGGCGGCCGGGGTTCAATCCTCGGTCGCGGCAAAGATTTATCTGATTGCCAAACCCTTCCTTCACCTCTGACAATACATCTTGTGAATGTGGAGAATGCCAGGCCTCCACCGTGGTTCGGATTCCACGTTAAACTGTAGGTCCTTCATTTCATCTCACAATCATCCTACCATTACACATTAGCGTAAGTGCGTATAACCCGAACGGGTAGTAAGACGCAGTGATAATAATAATAATAATATAGTGAGAACAAGAATTGAACCCTAACCACCCGTATCTTCCGCTACTCAGTGCTAATATTATTAGTATTACTACTTCAGAGATATTATTTATAAAATGTTAAAAGTCCCATGACTTGGCGTATGAGCACTTGAAAGTAGACCTAGTAGCTTTTTTAGCTGCCAGATAAGGTTCTTACCGTGACGAATTGGACATTAGATGACGTTTCAAAACAAAAATTCAATTCTTAATCTGTTGAAATAATTGGTTGTTTGGAACAAAATAAGGAAAAATGACTAAACAAAAGTGTTTGTAAGTGTTGATTGACTTTTAAGGACTATAAAAACAAACACAATAGTCCAAATTTAAGTAGATATCATAAAATGGAACTTCCTAAGAAAATTATCTTTGTATCATCTAATCATTTAAAAAAAAGAGTGAGATGAGATACCAATTATTCTTAGAACCGCCTCTCAATACATGTTCAGAATGATATACTTCAAAGTCATTTAATGATACGTTTATCGAGTTTTTAAGATGTGCCCTAAATTAATTTTTAGTAAAAAAAATTTTTAAATGAAGCTTACCTTATGAAACGAGCTTGAGTTTTGTAAATATTCTCTATATGTAATATTAAATTTGTAATTGTCTATTTTTCTACTGTAGTTTTCTTATAAGAATATCAATCAAATATATATATATATCTTATTATGCACATGATTGTGTGTACTTGTATATGTTTTTTTAAGCACCAGTTTTATGTAGAATTGATAGGTTATCAAAGGTTCTTATCTTAGTTTTAGGAATAAAACTGATAACAAAGTGAGACAAAATCTCATTAAAAAAAACACCCACACAAACTGAAATAAGTCACCGTACAAACTTTTTAATCTATATGTGAAACTTACATGAACGTCAATACATCGACTGGTCGATCAACGTACCACTCATTGTTATCATCATCAGGTACTGTACCTACTTCAGAATGTCCTGAATCTTAAAAAATTGTATGGTTAGAGTGGGAAACAACTTACATGGGAATACCCGAAAATTCCACATTCAAAATGTCTGGTTTACTTTGCTACATACATACCTACTTAATTACGTCATTCCTTTACGAGGTAAATTAAATTAAATCATTAAATTGGCAGACACAACTAAATATTCTATTCTTTAATGTAAAGCTCCTTATCATCATCATCATTATCTGTTTCCAACCTGGGGCTGGGTCAGTTTAGTAAAATGCTTCCATCTTCCTCTATCTTTCCTTTAATTTCTCTCATTCTTCTCCTCTTCCCTGAACACTTTCGGTTATCTGCTCCTCCCATATATTTATTGGCCTCCCTTTCAGTTTTTTTCCTACATACTTCAACATTTTCTTCCACATCCTCTCTTTTTATATTCTCATTACATGCCCATACCATCTCAGTCTTGCTTCCTCTACTATCTCACGTACTCCCAATATCCTCATTACTTGTCCATACCATCTCAGTCTTGTTTCCTCTACTCTCTCATGTACTCCCAACATCCTCATTACTTGTCCATACCATCTCAGTGTTGCTTCCTCTACTCTCTCATGTACTCCAATATCCTCATTACTTGTCCATACCATCTCAGTGTTGCTTCCTCTACTCTCTCATGTACTCCCTGTACTACTCTTTCCCGGATAACTTCATTCCTAAACTTGTTCCTCCTTGTGACAGTTCGAATGAGGATTTGTTTCCGCCATTGTCTTACTAAGCCTGTCGTGGTAAAGCCCTTTCTATTAAGTGCACATTTTAATTTATTTAAGTACTATTTCGGGCCACACCAGGACAGTCCCAAATATTGGCAGTATTACCTACTGTACCGTTCACCACCTCCAACTCTAACCGCTATAGCCACAATAGCCGGGAAGAGGGTGGCTGGAATCTATAAGGAATTTAATCTAACAAAGATAGGAACATTTGCAAGTTTAAGAAAAAATTGAATTATTTATTCAAAGAAAGGTAACAGAGGTAAACAAAATAATACATGGCTTCACAAGGTGGACTAATCAGTGTTTAAAATCATATAAATATGGAAGAGACTGCACCCGCGTAGTACAGTTGAGGATATATTTCACAATATCAAAGTAATAGTAGTCCTTGAAGTAGACTACGTTTGAAACAAAAGAGTTATAACATAAATTATGTATATATATATATATACATAATTTATGTTATAACTCTTTTGTTATTGTTGTTGTCTTTTATATATATATATATATATATATATATATATGAATTATTCTATAAGAGGCTCAATAAAAATTAAAAATCGTTAATGTAATAATAAAGAGCTTAAAGAGTTCCTCTACTTAGTTTAAAAAGCAGCTGATCACCCTTGTGACTTCAGACTAAACTAAAAGATTAAATCATTAAACCTTTGAAACCTTATTATATTAATAAAGAGCTTAAAGAGCTCCTCTAAACGGTTACCAAATCGTCAGAATCACCCTTGTGAATTCCGACTGTCATTAAATTTTAAGATTAAATTTAAATTCAAATATCAATTCTGATCAAAATAAATTATACAAGGGTTTGACTTCACCACATAACTCAAACTTCTGTTGGATTAATACTTCCACCGGCTTTGAAGTAATCGAGAAGATTTCGAGTTGTTAATATTCAAACATTATAATAGAAAACAAAGAAATATTACATTAGAATACTGATAGTTTCTGACTAAACGAATCGGAATTTTAAAAGTAATAACTTATAAACCAACAAAATAAATTACTTTTATAATTTATTCAAACAAAATACGTATACAAAATTGTATCTATAACTTAAACATTATCATATTTTAAAGTTAAACAACTATTGGTAACCACAAGTGCAATAAAATTTATATTTAAACTAAATATTTCAAGCAAGAAAAAGAATCAAAAAGTGTCTACCTACTAATAAGTCTAAATATTAAAAGATATTAGTGCCCAAGTGGCCAAATAAAACATTAAGTGTTCCATAAATCAATTTTACTTTCCAAACTAAATCTTCTATTTAGAAATTACTGACGCCTCGCTGAACGATTTTAATCACATAATTAACTAAGTGTTCAAACACCCAAATCCATTATAAGTCGATTGTATTTAAATATTCAATAAAATATAAAAAGTTTATATTTTGTCATCCTTAAGCGGTTATGTCCAAGCCCAGACCAGGACCTCTCGTGGTTGTGTCGGAATTAATAGTCAACCGTGTTAGCTGAGCACCTGCTTTATATAGGTATAGTTGATGAATATAATGGAGGGGGGGGGGGCGATCTTCATATTAAAAGTATAACGCCACGTTGGAACACGTGCTAGCAGGATGATTCTCTTGTTAACAACCGTCATCATGTAGACACGTAAACCAGACACGTCATTCCAGAAATCTGGTGAGTTGGCAGTTAAGATCGTGCGAGGTTGTCCGTCGGCCGGCTAGGCCAATCAGCGTAGTCCTGGATCACCTCATACCGATGTCTCGTTGACCCACTTTTCCAAGAAGTGTCAGTCTTCTTTTCAAAATTATTTGATGTGCACCATTCGTGTAATGGTTGTTGGCCGAGACTATAGGGGGAGTAAATCACATATTTTATACATGTAAATGTTTGATATTGCAGGATGTCTATATGTATTGCTTTTTGGGGGGGCGGGTATTATTCATGTAACATAGCTAGCGTTGCTAATATTACACAGCGTGGTGGAATTTCGTATATATTTTCATATTTCAGACATCACATAGGTATATATGGGACTTTAATTTGCATGTAAATTCCGACTCTACTGATCAGGCTAAGTTTTTATTAAATACATTTAGCATTTCTAAAGATTTAGCCGCCGACGAACAAACAACTTTTGTAATTTATTCCAATGAAATAAATATTTTGAAGAAAATATGTTAAGTTGTAAAACCTACACAGAAAGGAAATATTGGAGCTAGCTTGAGGAGATAAATAGAATTTTACGCCAAACATGATTTATAAAAAGAAATAAGTACTTAGAAAATTGGTCTTTTTTTATGATTTAATTGTGGCACAGAGCTCAAAACTTCAAATTGGTACGTTACACTCTGAAAGACAATGTGAAACTGAAGGTAGAAATATTCTACCCACAAAAAAAAACCTAGCAAATTCCCTTTCTAAAAAAATCCTCACAGAAAAGGCTACAAAAGGAGAGGTGAAAGGTTAACATCTGTTAAATATGTGTGTTGAAGTCATTTTCTTTTTATAGGAATCATTGTCTCTGTTGTGAAGCAAATTCTTGGGAAATCCAGTGTATTACAAAATAAAATACACTACACAGACACGTAGTAAGTAGCCTCTAGGTCCATTCGAAATACAATACACTGTACAGATACATAGTAAGTAGCCTCTAGGTCCATTCGAAATACAATACACTATACAGATACATAGTAAGTAGCCTCTAGGTCCATTCGAAATACAATACACTATACAGATACGTAGTAAGTAGCCTCTAGGTCCATTCAAAATACAATACACTATACAGGCACGTAGTAGGATCTGAGTTCGTTCATACTATAATAAAGATCCTTTTGTAAAATGATAAGGAGAATGAAGAAATACAGGCGAAACGCTTTAAACCTGTGTTGTATCAACCTGAAAGCTCGTAATACTTAGTCGTATCAAGCAAATGAAGTATTCACGGATAGGGAAGTGTGGAGAAAGTTAGTGAGGATGGATTTAGTACGGAGTTGTTTTTCGAGCTATATGCGCAGTTTCTTGCCTAACTCGTAAGGTAGCGGCGTCATTAGGTATGTAGGTGTACAGTAGCCCCATGGCTTCTTTGGTGCTGACTGACAGCTTTAAAAAGTTACCAGACCAAATTACGTATCCCTACGCCGCACCAGATGATCTGCAAAAACATGTGTTTAGCAGATGTCACTTCGGACAGTAAAAATTTAGGTATATACCTAAATTTTGACTGTCAGAAGTCAGCTGTGAGCTGTCAGTCAGCACCAAAGAAGCCATGAAGCTACTATATCTAGTAACGTTTCTGGTTGTCAAAATTAGGCCTTCACATGAAAATTGGACTATACAACGTGTAGATATTATAGCTGTTACTTATGATGAATGTATTTTAAATATCATTGTGAACAGCTGTGTTTGTTCGAAAACAATTATATCAATATGATAGTAATTTACAGGGATAAGGAGTCGGTACGCCAAGCCTTCTAATCCGAATTCTATATATTTTTTACTGTCCGACTCAGAATCCTTCATAAATATCTAAAATATATTAATTATTAATAATTAGAGCCCCGTAAAAATGTTGAGATGCGATAAAGCTAAAAGTGCCATACAAAGATGGAAATCAAGTGGGTTTTTTTTCCTTTGGTACATTTTAGATATGGTTTACGATATTTTTGAAAAGTGAAATAAAACGTAATTGTCTTGTTATACTAAATCCTCCTATAAAAGGGAATAACTGCACTTTTACAACAACAACAAAATTACTTAACCACGAAATAAAGAAGAAATTAAGCAGATTTTGAACGTGCTGTAATTTGATTAATATTTTGTTGTAGTGTAAGTTAACTTTAAGCTACAAAATTGTGAAATATGCAGACAAACTTGACAAAGAATTTTAAAGCAAATATATAATATTTCAATAATAGATTTTAATTTTGTAGATATTGTCTCAATATGTAAATAATATTTAAACACCTTAGATAACATGTAATTTTGAATATACAAAAAATAAAACCGAAAAGTGAGATTTAAAAAACAAAATTTAACTAAAAATAAAACCATTTTTACGGGGCTCTAGTAATAATAAATTTACTAAGGTAAAATGCTCCAATACAGATGACGTCATAGGAAGCTTCCATGGCATTGTAAATGTATATATAAGTAAATTTGTCCAACAAAATTACAAACTTGGGTCCTTAAAATAAAAAATAAAATGTAAAATTATAATGCTATACAGGGTGACAGGTAAGTAAGTACTAGAAAAGTGAGTGAGAAGAGAACCATTCTGGATGTGAGTCTTTGGTACAAAGCAAACTGGATCGGACACATTCTTAGGGAGAACTGTCTTCTGCATGACGTCATGGAAGGAAAGGTCGAGGGAAAGAGGACCTTAAGAAGGAGGATTCAAATATTGGACGATTTGAAGCAAAGAGGGAAATTCTGAGAGATGACGGAGGAGGAGGCAGAGGATAGGGCAATTATTCTGTCTAAGCTCACAGACAAAAGGAATGTACCTGTCGTAAGACAGAACACCTAATAATATAATATTATACGTTTTTATTTTGAACCCGGAGTCGGTACAATTTTACCGAATCCAACTCTTACTCTGACTTTCCCCAAAATTTATTTCGACTCAAGACTCCCGAGTTCCCAGCCCTGGTAATCTATATTCATAAGATGATGTAATACACGTTTTCATAGGTAGACTGTGACGTCATTTTGGAGCATCTCAACGGCTGGCACACCCATATCCTATCAATATTACGCTAAGAATGAGGATAATACTGCTAGGATTACTTGTTCTGGGAGACAAAACATTACTTTGTACTGGTAAGTATTATATTTCATTTCTTAAAGTTCTACCGTAAAGGTAGTATGGAATAGATTACGAGTTAAGGACAATATTTTTGGAGTTCTTATACAAAAAAATAATAATTAGTCATAATAAATCAAAATTGCTTAAGTAGAATTATTTAGTCTAATTTTCTACACATATTAATCTCTGGCAGTTCTTGAACATTTTATCATGAGCATCGCGGAATTCAGCTAGGATTTTTTCCTTTTTCTTTAAAAGGTTTCACATAAAATACCGCTATTACTAAGACAAATATTTAAGAACTGTTGAGATTAATATATGTAAAAAAACTTGTTATATTTCTACATATATACAGTCAACTCTCGATTCTACGACCCCGGGAATAGCGTCCCTCTCGAAGTAACGACCCTTTTTTGGGGAACCGTGAAAAATGTGGGGAAAAAGGTTGAAAAGTTTAAGGAAATCGGCTGTAAAATGTGTTTGTTGCATTTATTTAGGTCGCTGCGTTGCAATTATCTTTGTGAGCGCTGTATTACTAGTAACGGGGGTGGGTCAGGTATAAAAAAAGACACCACCTCATCAATGCCAGCCAATATCACTTGACTCTGTCCACCCCCTCCCACAAGCAAGACAATGTTTCCCCGCGCGCGACTGCCACTACATCACGCGCCAGGCTTGCTTTTGCCATTGTTATTTCGATTCTCGATTTAGTTACTATTTTGGTTTGATTTTGTGAACAATTTTTGACGACCCATTCTATTGTTTAACATTGTTATTTTGATTTGGTTACGTTTTTGGTTGGATTTTGTGAACGATTTTTGATGACCCACGCTATTTTTTTAAATTTGATACGAACTTATAATTTTGACGAAATGAGTGAAAGGAGTACCTTCTTCAAGAAATAGGTAGGTTTTATTTTATTTACTTTTT
>CABFVX010000219.1:53806-74978 GCA_902151425.1 Timema shepardi | reverse complement strand
CCCCAGTTCACCCGACCGAGATTCGAACCTCGATCTCCCCGTCCTCAGCAGTCAAGCTCAACACGACAAGCGCGTTAGCCAACTATGCCACCGAGGCGGGTATGGTAAAAAGGAAAATAAAGTATGGATTATACCTGTTGAGCGAGTCGCCGGGGTCGAGAGGAATAAATGGTAAGCCACCAGATTTACTAATTCCACACGTAATTCTGGTGTGGAAATAAACTATAATAAGCTTATTCTAGTGGGCTATTTCTGTCCATATATTGAACTATAGAAATGAAGGGTTGGAAGAATAAAAAATATTAACGAGAACGAAAATGATATTACTGGCTACACATACTTATTTTATTGCATGTGTCAATTCACTACATAACTGTTTGAAGAAGGTGGGTATCTTAATCTAATTATTATTTACAAAATTAATCTATATTTAACATTTGTTTATCCTGAGCTTCAGTGACGATATCCCAGGTTGGGTCATTGACCCGCCCGTGGTGGCTCACTCGGTACGAGTTAGTTTGGACGATCACCCGCAGATAATAATTAACAAACTAAACTAAATTTATAGCCTATATACTGAAGCAATATTTTTTAAGCAAAAAAATTAAGTTTTTTAAGTAATAAAAACAGTAAATATACCGACCTTAGCTCATGTCCCCTATCACCCCTCCCCCCCCCCTCAAAACCAAGATTTGCAACAAAAAAAAACTTTTTTTCACCAGATCTTATTAACCTACTAACCGTTTGGGTTACATGCATATGTCCTACTCGGTGACGTATTTAGCTAATGTGCTAGTTTCGTGTGGAGCTAGACTGCCGGGGACGGGTTAATCAATGATAAGCTGAGAGAAATTTTTCTTAAATGATTTTTCACTCTCCTTTCACGCAAATGCGTGTTCACATCCTCTATATTCAACCTTTCCAATTCCTAGCCCATTAGTGTAATTAGTATTTAAGCGTAAGAACCTGAACAGATAGTAAGACGCGATGCTAAAAAAAAAATATATGCATAAATACTAATTACTCTAATGGGTTATGGATGAGAAAGGTTGACTTTACAGCCAATGTACCTGCATTTGTATGAAGGAAGAACGGATAACAGTTAAGGTAAAAACACCCTCAGGGCACCCAACCACGATTCGAACCCTGGTCTACCCATTATTGGAAGTCTTTTACAAGAGTGACAACTTATACCATGCGGCCACTGAAGCGGGTGTTTACATAAATAATGTTTAATTATGTAAATGCATTTACAAAATTCTAGTTTATTTACTAAGCAGGGAATATTTTTTTAAAAGGTGCTAATATTAGTGCAGGAGGTTTCCCTACTTTAAGAAACTTTGAAGCAATATTATAGTAAATGATGGATTTAACTTTGATATTAAAAACGAGGATTAAAAATAAATCCTCATATGATGTCAGAATTTAAGGTATAAATACTTATCGTACTCGACCAATTGGAGAGTAAGTTCTATCAGCAAGTATTCGATCAATGAAAACCACCATTACACGATACATAGTTTTATTTCCGCAAGTATCAAGATATAAAGTAGCACCATGGCTTCTTTGGTGCTGACTGACAGCTCACAGCTGACGGCTTTTAAAAGTTACCAGACCAAATTATGTATCCCTACGCCGAACCAAATGATCTGCATAAACATATGTTTAGCATCTGTCACTTCAGACAGTAAATTTTTTTGTATATACCTAAATGTTGACTGTCAGAAGTCAGCTGTGAGCTGTCAGTCAGGACCAAAGAAGCTATGGGTCTACTGTATGTATATCAAGTAACTGAAAGATTTCAGTTGTTGTTTTTTTTCAAAATATTTATTGACGTTTCACTTTTAACCTACTTAACAGGAAGTGAGAATTTAGCAGAGGTGAGTTACACAATATGGTCTGGACCTGGCTCTGTCATCAACCAGACACAAACCTTGCACCTTAGGGTGCCAAACAACTCGACCTTCTACCAAGTCATGGAGGCAGCGCAGCTAATCAACCCTCACTACAAGTAAGTACTTTGAAGGATGCGGGATAGATGAGCAGTCAACACACCTGACAGAGCGAAGTGTTTGAGGCTCTAAACCGCACCAAAATTTCCCTATAAAGGAAGTCTAAATCTAAATGATAGAGCAAAAACTGTCCACAATGTAGTCATATGCGTTATAAACTTGATATTTTTATCTATTTGTTGTACCAACTCCTCGGCTATTTATGTTGGCTACATTATTAGCCTAGTTAGAACTAAATATTTTAACGTAGGCTTTTGAACACACTTGAACTACAATGTGTACTCACCAGAAGCTAAACTAGCTCACATTGCATGAAATGATTGCAGAAAAGGGACTATTTGGCACTTTAGATTAGAACATGACCTTTTTTGAATACTTTGAATGATGGAGTGTTACTTTTTTTTGTCGCCAATTAGATTTGAATCCAAGTGGTTTGACAAGTTAGGTCACTACATCACAACTATTAATGGCTTGGAGGAAGATCCATCTAAGAACCACTACTGGATGATCTACAAACTGGAGCAAGAGCCAGATATCGCCAATCTACCAAACGATGAGTTACTCACGCCAAAAGGTAAGATTCTAAAAGCTATATCTATGAATTGTTCCCAATTTATATTATAAAATACAGTTCATATATCATATGAAACTTCTATGGCATGAACAAATTGTTTTTTGTAAACTGTGAAGCATCTATTATATGATACATCCATGATGTGAACAAGTGATATTTGTTTGAAGAAGCCACTATATGAAACTTATATGGTGTGAACAAGTGATATATATGTGAAGCATCCATTATGTTAAACTTCTAAGGTATGTAAACAAGTGATGTGTGTGTGTTTGTGTGTGTGAAGCATCCATTATATGAATCTTCTATGGCATGAGCAAGTGATATGTGTGTGAACTGTGAAGCATCAACTATATGAAACTTCTATCATGTGAACCAGTAATATGTGTGTAAAGTATCCATTATATAATACTTATATAATCTGAGCAAGTGATATGTGTATGAAGCATCCACTATATGAAACTTTGATGGTGTGAACAAGTGATATGTGTGTGAACTGTGAAACATCAACTATATGAAACTCCTATCATGTGAACCAGTGATATGTGTGTAAAGTATCCAATCTGAGCAAGTGATATGTGTATGAAGCATCCATTATATGAAACTTTGGTGGTGTGAACAAGTGATGTGTGTGAAGCATCCACTATATGAAACTTTGATGGTGTGAGCAAGTGATATGTGTGTGAACTGTGAAGCATCAACTATATGAAACTCCTATCATGTGAACCAGTGATATGTGTGTAAAGTATCCAATCTGAGCAAGTGATATGTGTATGAAGCATCCATTATATGAAACTTTGATGGTGTGAACAAGTGATGTGTGTGAAGCATCCACTATATGAAGCTTCTATGATATGTGATATTTGTGTGGAGCATTCATTATATTATGAAGCTTCTATGGTATGAACAAGTGATTTTTGTGCGAAATATATAAGAACCGGTTTTATCAAGAGGAAATTTTCAACAACCATGATTAAAAAAATAATAATGTGTACAGCTCGAATGGTAATAAGTGCTAAAAATAAAATATTACTTTTTTTTAAGTAGTTTCATTGGTAGCTTAGCATTAAATATTTTTTCAATATTTTTTTAAGTTTTTAACATAAAGATAGCTACAATGAGGATCATGCAGTCTTTGGTGCCACTCTTCCAAAAGAGTGGATTTCTTGTGACACGGAGGTTGAGGTTCATTTCCTAGCCAATTGTACTGGGGGGTAGTTTTGCAGGCCCCTTTCCTTGCTAATGCAGGTGTATTTCCTCTAAGCTAACCTCTCTCTTCCCGCCGCTTGAATTAAGCCATCAATAGCCTTGGCGCTAAACAATCAATTTAAAAGAAACAGAAACATTTAAGCCATCAATCTATACTAGTCGTCAGTGAAGGCCAATACCAATATTGTATCATATGTTTCATCTTTACAGGTGTTGACGGAACCTGCATATCTGACGGAGAATATTACCTATTTTGGCTGAAAGAAGTACTATGGAATTGATCCCCCAAACATTGCCATAAATAAATAAAATAGCTGTGCATGTATGGCAGTTTAGCTACAAGACAAATAAAACAGCATGTAATCTTTATTTAAATGTATTTTTTGGAAACTGTTGGAAAGGTTTCAGTTTAATAGAAAGATTTTTATCAAGATGAAACACATGTATTATAACAGCAACACCACTAGTTTTATGGTTTTAATAATAAATAGGATTAAATACTAATTTTGTGTATTTTTTTTCTCTCTATAAAATAAAACTTAAGCTGTGGAAGTCTAGACAAATATTCATATGGAGTAATGCCAGTTTCACCCACTTCAGTGGCCGAATGGTCTAAGGTGTTATTCTCGTGTTAGCCTGGCCTGCTAATAATTGGGAGATTGGGGTCTGAATCCCAGTCAGCCCTACTGAGGATAGATTTGTCTAAGCGGTTTCCCACTCTTCCTCCATGCAAATGCAGGTAGGTTAACTCTGAAATGCTTCCTTCCTCATCCTTACTCCACTAGAGTAATTATTATATATGTGTATAGCCTGAACAGGTAGTAAGACACGATGATAATATAAAAAAGTTTTTTTCAAAAGAAAAATGGTAGGATTTTTTTTCTTCAAAAAGTACTACCACAAAGAAAATAGTGTAGGCCTACAAACTATGAATGACTCTGAATGAGATATTAGTGCCAAACAGCTACCAAGTAAAGGGTTTTTGTAAAGTGTAACCAGTATATATTACATACCACAACTAAAATGTGTGCTCGACTCAAACATTCAAACCCAGGGTTCCCGCCCAACCTGAAAGCACTCGAGGTGTTTTTTTCAACTAGTAGTGCTCAGCCTCACCAGATGTGAGGGAGGAAGGGGAGTAGTCAGATAATGTGGGATAACATATTACAGCTAATCTCATATCAGAACATTTTACTTAAGTAAATTTGTTATTACTAATTAATACTGTAGCCATTTCTGAAGGAGTCAGAGTTAGAGTATGACAGAAATATAGAGAAGTCAGAGTCAAAGGCCTGGCGTACCGGCTTCACAACCTTGGCTAAGATTGTTTTAATTATATGAATAAAACATGGTTATAATTATGCGAGTAGAGGTGGGGACGGGGGGTTAAATGGTCCACCCCACTTCTTTTAATCAAATTTGAACAGTAATACAGATAGCTAATACATGGCAGTTATACAAGAAAATCATCATCCAAATCTATTTTTTACTTTCTGAAGATTGACTCATAGACCAACTTTGTTGTTATGTACAATTGTTTTTGAAAGAATAAGTGGAGAAAGACATGCATATGGAGATTAAAAATTGATAATACAAGGATGATAGTGGATGCAAGATTTTTTTTAAGTTACATTTTTTTCAAGAGTGGATTAATATATTTTCTGTGAAAAAGGACATTTTGAAACAATAATATCTTTGTTGCATAGTGGGCTGAAATTAATAAAACGCTAGACACTTTCTAGTGGCATTTATTAGTAAAATCTACCACAAACACACACAATTTCAACACTAAGTGTTGCAAGATTTATGGCATCAAAGTTATGAATAATACAGCTCATACATCAATATTTATTACAGTTTAACCAGGCTAGATGTACATTAATTTTCACTCTAAAAAGTTTAGTTTAAAACTGTATTTTATAAAAAGCAAATAGCAACGAAGCCTTTAGTCAACATATCTAATGGCTATGCTTTCCGTTTTAAATTAAGATAAGATTTTTATGAAAACAATAATTAAAAACTTTGGTTTTAAACTTCAAAAGTTTTAACAAAACTTAATACAAATTATGCGGATGTGCAAGTTTACAAGGAAAAAATAAATATTTTGGCAAATGACGATGCCTAGCAGCTTATCAAAGCAAAATAAATGATCATAAAAAATACTCAAATAGCATGCTAAATTCCAGGATTACGATCAACTTAATGTTCACATAACGTAGAGAAATTAGTGTGTGATCAGGATTCATGTAACGTAATGTAGCGTAGCGTAACATGACGTAACAACTCGGGCAAGACGCAGACAATGAATTTAAGCTGTTTGAAAACAAATTGTTCACTAAAACGAAACCCAAGCCCTAAGAGCTGATTAGGCAATAAATACTTGAATTAGAAGCTTTATGGAAAATACCAAATAAAGCGTAATACAAGGCCACCATGTTTTAGAGGTTAGAGAAGCAGGCAAACTATATTGAAGTAATCATATGAATATTATAAACAAACAAAGTACCTAATAGCCTTGTTGACGTTGTTCGCAACATGATAAAATAGTTAAAGCATGTGGTACCCTTCACTTAAAGCTTTGGTAACGTTAAAGTTCTCTACTGGACAACTATTAACTTCAGTGTACATCAGGTTACTTCATAATAATGGTTTACATTTAAAAACACAAGAAAAAACTTTACCTTTTTTTAAGTGAACATTAAGTTGATCGTGACCATTGTATAAATTATAACCTATGGTTTTTTATTGAAAATAATGTCACATTTTAAAACCTATGTACAGCTATTTGAAACTTTATATGTAATATCATCACAACAAAATATAAAAAATGTTTCACAAGTTTGTGCTGAATGTATGTTTTAAAAACAAGGCATATACAATTGATTCCAAATAAATATCTAATAAGATCTAAAACATTATTTACAGTATAGCTACAATAATATTAGTTGCATAGTTTTAATGATTATATTATGTTCCTATAAATGTTAATAACATTCTACAAATATTATATGTTTATAGTAGTAACTATTGGTAGTAGCTAATATCAGTTCAGTTAACTTCATTTAACACTCTGAAAAATGTAAACAAGCAATTTTTAATCGTATCAATAGGCAATTATAAAATAAAGATTTAAAAAAATCGTAGCAAATTTCATAACACGTTAATACAAAAATTTGTAAATATAAAATAAATTAATAGAAGAATCTAACTGTTTAGTTCAAAGCTAATGGTATAAAATGGCAAGTCAAAAAAACTTTTTCATATCATAAAATACATTTTTAGTAAAAAAAAATGTATAATTTTAGAAATCCTTATGACTTCTGAAATACATTTGAATGTGGAGGAATTTAAGACTAGTAGCAAACTTGTTTAATCCGACACCTTTGCTTTGTTGGTAGTGTGTATGTCTACTGAGCTAAGGGTCTTGGATTCGATTCCCTGCAAGGCCGAAAAAATTATCATTGATGAAATGTGGGTTTACCCTTTTACAGTGATGAATTAACGTCTGGGGACAGGATGTTGTACCGGTCCTAGTCTTAAGTTAGCTTATAAGGCATATGAACCCACGATTGGCCTTGAAAGGGTAGTGGAAAATATATGACTTGAATAAAAAACTTACACAGTCCAAAGGAAACAGTAATGGATGTAAAGTAAAGAAAATTTTTATACAAATATATGAGCTTGAAAGAAAATATTGAATCGATTGTTATGTACCAGTAAGTCAAATATATCTTAATAATTAGCAAAGCAGACTTGCTAGTTTATGAACCAATAAACAAATTGATCTATAACCAACTTAGTCACAATTTTAATAGTAGACTCTTTTTCATTAAAATTAAAACACCGCTAAAAGAAATGGAACGAAAGTGTCAGAAATGTGAGTTACGGTATTTAATTTTTCAGTTTTTACCACAAAAAAAATTTTTTAGACAAAATAAACCGAGTATTGTTTCAGTAGATATATTTAGTTTAATTTTCTACAAATAGTAATAGTTTCAGCTGTTTTTTTGAAAATCTGTGATAGTCATCACATAATTTGAGCAGGCGTTTTAGTTTTAAAGGTTTATAGTCAAATGACAACTATTTAAGAGCTGATGAGATGCGTAAACTAGAGATAAGACACTCAAATCATCGTTTCTTCAAATCCTATGATAGTCAAAAGATTCGAGATTCGTAAAAATCTTTAAAAAACAGTATCTCAAAAACAATTATGAAGACCTTAACTCGATATAACAATTTTAAGAATTTGGTAAAAGGAATTATATAAATTTGTTTAGTTGGGAGGGTAACAAAAAAAAAGTAAATTGTATTAAAAATGTACTAATAAAGTGTTATCTTTGTTGTTTATGACTTAACAGAACATGACAAACAAAATAGCATTTTATAAATGAGACCAAGCCTTGAGTGATTTTATTTTATTTTATTATTCAATTTTAAATATTTTCACTTTAACTTTAACTGTACATTTTTTAAGATTCGGATTTGAGAAATATAATATTCGATGTATGTCTAATTGAAAATTAAAAAAAACTTTGTCTTGATGGATTAAATAGTCAAGCTATTACATTTGTCATTTACGGTTACATCCGCATCTTAATATTATATTCTTTAAATTGAAAAAATGACAACCAGGACTCTGCTTTAAATTATCAGCAAATAATGACCCTAGAAATGGGACGATTCCTGGATAGCTCAGTGGTTAGAACGTCGGCGTATTAAGACAAAGGTTCTGAGTTCAATTCTTGTGTCCAGGTGTAATTTTTCAATTTAAAGAATATAAAATTAATCTACTGAAGTATTATTTGAGTTATTTTGGCAAAAAAAAAAAATAGTTTTTTGTCAGACAAACTGCAAAAGTATGAACCTTGATTCAGGTTCCTTCCCATCCCACCTTGAGCATTAATTGTATGTTATATATAATCATCATGGAACATCTCTAAGGCTAATATCTCACCAAAAGGTTCAAGTCTAGTCATGTCAGATGCTCCTAGATTCAGATGAGTGGTCCAACACTGTTTCAAAAGAAAGGCCACTGATTACTTTCAATCTGAATCTGAATTTCAATCCAATCAAGTCAAGACTGTTTTCGACTCGGCAAGTTGAATTTATGTCAGTCTTTGTGCATCTTGTGTTTACTTCATTACTCTTTTTCTTTCATTTCAGTCAAAAAAAATTTAATTATTCTCCATAATTTCTTCACTTAAAATATTATTTAGCTTGAAAAGACTGACTATGCTCATATGAACATAGTTGTAAAATTTAATTTGAAAAATAATTAAATCAGGAAAAAGATGGTTTTAAAGAACTGTATGTCTCCTTAAAGGATGGACTCATAATTTTATTTTCTGTTTTATTATCTTTCTATTAAGGATACTACGAAGAATAATAAATGTAACTTTATCAACATTCATCTCCTACAAAGCCAGTTCACTGAATTAAATAATTGTATTAATTTATCCCAGTCTAGTCAAGTCAACGACCGATTCTATGTGAAACCCCTTGACTGGTGTGATTTCACTGGACTGAATTTGACTCTATTGGACTAGGCTGGTTTTAAATTAACCTTAGGGCCCAGTCATACCTGCAACCAATTCACTGTAAGGACAAATAAAGGCCATACTTAATGAGTACTGACTAGTGATGTTTTTCTCGTCATAAAATTGAGTGGTTTTGAGTCAACCATATATATGTTATGGTGTCGCAAGTATGCCAGTGCCCTTACATTTAAAGAGGGCTATAAGTTTTAAAACTGAGAATGCATCATAATTATTAAATATGTCAAGTATTATGGTCATTTATGAAACGATACATTTTGGAATTTTCAACTATGACTAGAATCTATATATTAAAAAAAAGGAATTAAGAAATGGATGACTGCGTTTCAAGGGGAACCATCGTTTTATCTGATTGTTCAGATGACGTTCTTAAAAATATATATATTAGTTAATTATTTTAGGTCTCAATTTTGAAGAAACTGCTTTGATAAATGAATACATTTTATTTAGATATCTTTATATAAATCAATTTATCATATTAGGTCGTATCATATCAAGTTCAATTCTCTTTTGTTTCCATGAAAACAGTAGTTTAAAACCAGTTCCAAACATGAAAATGATATGAATGAATCAATTACAACAATAATCTTAGCAAAATACTTACATATTTTCCCCTTTTTGTTTAAAAAAAAAGTTTTTAGATGCAATCAAAACATAAAAATATTTTATAAATTCGTAGTGCGAACATATTAATTTCAGTTACTAGTAAACAATCAAAGAGAAACAATCAAAGAGGAACTATAAAATAGTACTACAATTAAAATAGGCCTAGTAAACAGTCTATGATGTGAATTAATAACAAGTTAGCATCAAGGTAGAATGATAAACATTAGTGTTTAGATTAATTATCTACCCTAATCGGTACATCAACTTGGTTCATGATCACCTGTTTGTAGAAATTTATAATATTCTATAAGTTTTTTTTTTTGTGCTTAACTAGTCTCCCAAAAAGTCTGCAGGCTGACTATAACACATTAAAATTAGACTAAATTAAACATTTAAAAATATTTAAATAATTTAGGAACAACATAATTTATATTTTGTAACAACAAAATCCTCTTAGTTAAATAGTAATAT
The DNA here is from genome assembly GCA_902151425.1 of Timema shepardi. Classification (NCBI taxonomy): domain Eukaryota; kingdom Metazoa; phylum Arthropoda; class Insecta; order Phasmatodea; family Timematidae; genus Timema; species Timema shepardi. The sequence continues at coordinate 64,554 of CABFVX010000219.1, read as the reverse complement.
TACTTAACAAAAGCACTACATGTTAAAAATTAATGCTACAGGGGAAAAAGGAGGAAAGTTCAATTTTTAGCTCAACCTGAGCTGGTGCTGCCATCTGTTAGACAATCACGAGACCTTTCTAATAAACTTTATATTATGGTTAATAGAGGTCTCTGTCATATTTAATTATATTTATTAAAGTATTCGTTGGGGTCCTTATTGGGTTATGGTCCTGGTTAATGTATGTAATGTGACTTCCCCCTACTACCCCTGTAACCTTCAAATTAAATAGACACATAATTTAGTCAGGGTCTCCGAAGCTTTGAACTGCCAAATTCGGGTCAAATCTTGTTCACGTGGGTAATATCCACAATAACCATCAAATCTTTTAGACATTTAGAAGAAATAAAAAAACTTTGCTATATTTGGAACAAAATTGAAATGTATATCACTAATAATTTTTTGTTTTAAAAAGAGAGGTACAAATAAATATTTTCAGGTATGTCAGCTTAGTAAAGAAAAAGAGTAAAATGATTTTTTTTCTTAACAATGTTGCCTACTTGGAGATTTAAAAACTAGTTTTTGAAGTGGGCTACATCTTCACATGACGCACCTAATCAGTCTAAGCACTAATGTATGAAATAAAAATAGAAGGAAGAAAATGGGCAGTTCAGTTTATCTTCCGATAACACTTCCCCTCTTCCTCTGACGAGTTTACACTTTCACTATAACTATTTCGGTGACCTGGCAGTCTCGGGGTAAGGTGTCAGACTTCTGTGCTGGTGGGTGGAGTTCAATCCTCGGTCCTGGCACAGATTTATCTGATTACCAAACCCTTCCTTCACCTCTGACAAGACGTGAATTAATCACAACTTGTGGATGTGGGGAATGCCAGGCCTCCACCGTGGTTCGGATTCCACGTTAAACTGTAGGTCCTTCATTTCCTCTCACAATCACCCTACCATTACACATTAGCGTAAGTGCTTATAACCCGAACGAGTAGTAAGACACGGTGATAATAATAATAATAATAATAATAAAAATAATAATAATAAAAATAATAACTATTTCACCTTCAAAACATTGAGTTGCTTTTTAAAATCATTTTTTCTTGTTTCATATTCTAACTGGACATAGGCTTCAATGAATTTTTTTAATCTACATCCTGGCAGGAAGACTCCTATAGGACAGTCATGAGACCAAGCCAAATAGCCTGAGTTGTAGATGATTTATATTTAAAAAATACATTTACCAAAAAAAACTAATTTGATATAAAAATAATAATTTTGTGACACTGTAAGACTCTTTTTAGAATTATTTAAGAATGTATGGTTTTTGTTTCAACATTTTATCTTTAAAATTTTAAATTTTAAAAATAGTGTTATGTGACAACAACAAAAATCTTATCTTTGACCTCACTTTGCAAGTTTCAAGCTTTGCATCACATTTAAAATATGAACTTTGCACAAATATATGATTTAGTTATATATTGTAAAATATATCCAATATATGTGCATATTTTAATGATTCCAAAAATTTCAGCGAACACGATTTGTCGTTTTCTTTTAAAATGATCTAGGGACTAGTTTGTACCCATATATTTGTACAGCATTTTACTTTTTTTATGGCAGTGCTCAAATTTACACAATATTTAAAAAAAATAGTTTTACTGAACAACACATGAATTATTATATTAAAAAGTATAAAAATCATAATTATATTTAAAATGATGTATGTGGTTAAAATCAAAGATAATTCTTGCTTTTTTAGGCTTACATAATATGCTGCTCTAATGCATAATTTTTCAAGTTATGAAAGACTTAAACTTTCATTAGAGGGTGAATAGACACTCTTATCCAACGCGTTGGTGGCCACATAGTCTAAGGCATCACTTTCATGTTAGCCTAGACTGCCGATGATAGGGATTGAAGTTTGAATCTCAATCAGATGTATTGAAGGTGGTTTTTCCAAAATGGTTTTTCACCCTCCCTCCAAACAGATGTGGGTATACTTTCTCTAATAAAACCTTCCTAATTCCCCCGTGATTAGTGCATAAGCATATAACCCGAACAGGTAGTAGGACGCGGTGCATAAAAAAATTATAAATACCTTGATACTAAAACATCACAATTAATTTTTTAAATATAAAACATGTAGGCCTATTTTGTGGCATAAGACATTCAATGAAAACCACCAAGTTTATAATTAAAACCACATGCAGGAATACAATTTTCTTTTAATTGAAAATACAGTTAAACCAAGTGTGTTATTAATAGCCGATAGTGAAAAAATTTAAAATAGCTTATTATTATAGGTTGTCTATAGAGTAAATAGTTATTTAAAGCATATTTAACAGAAAATACCTATTTTAACTCAGGATCAGTAGCAAGCAAATGTTAATTTCAATCTAATGAAGTTTAAATTCAACAAATTGTTCAAATCAGGCACAAATTGGGGTTGCCACAAGTCTGGCTTTAAACCTAGCATCTTTTTTTCTGAATCTTATATATGCCCAGTTGTCAAAAAATAATATTAGCAATGATAAAGTCTGTGGGCACAATTTGTGTTCCCAAATTAAAATCTCAAATAGATTGACATTGATAAACCTGCTAACAGAAAGTACAGGAAGTTCTCTTATAACGAAACTTTGCGCTTTCGAAAAATTGTGTTTTGAGGAAACATCAGTTTATTAGGAAAATATAGGTTAAAGGGTAGTAGATACTAACCAATGAAAAATCACTTTCGTTTAATATTGTGATATATTTTAGAGTTCATTTTTGCTTTATATATTATTTACATACTACTGTTTATAAAACATAATGGAAAATAAATAAATATGAAGCATTAAAATAGCTAAATAGTTCCATGACATAACACAGAATAAAGTGTAAAGAAAAAAACAATTGTGAGCTGTAAATAGCGCAGGCACTAGCGCAGGGAACCACAGTGGTCCGCTATCAGAAATCAGCCATATGGGGGCCATGTTATCCGAAAAATAACCCCTATTTTCATAATTGTGTTATAAGCAAATTGCGTGGTAGAGATGTGTGTTATAGGAGAACTCCCTGTAAACTCAAGGAAAATTATGTGTGGATGGACCTCGTAGGCAAGCTTCCTAATGTAGGGGTGCAGGTGAACGTTATACATTTAAAATAACAATACAACTATTATCTCTATTTCAAATAAACTTTAAGAAGTTAAAGTCCAGATCTATAGATCGAAAGTAAAAATTATGATTACTACTCTATAACAACTTATACATGTTTACAATGATCCATAATGTTTCATGAATAGTTTGAAAAGACTTATCACTAGTTTGTTATCAATTCATGAACAAATCATTTGTCAATAAAATTTAGGTAAAATCTCTCAACTCAATGAGAAGTGAGAAGTAGTAACAATACTTCAATTTGTGTGTTAGCCAAAACAGTTTACAAATCCTAGTCAGCTGCATCTCAACAAAGTCAACTATCTAGCTACCAGTTGAGGCATCATTGTATCATAAGCCTTCTAGGTTGTAATTTTTATTTATTTTTATGTGATTTCAGACTACGTAAACACAAGACAGTTCTAAAAACAAAACTAGTTTTAAATATCTAGATATATGTAACTATTTGTGTATAGGTAGATGACGTTTCAAATCGCTACTCCTAGCAAACTTTCTTGAACATACATGGCAAGGGAATGGCTTCAACCCACTATGAACGATCATGTGGTTTTCGAGTTGGTGTGTTCGACTGAATCGTTTGCCACAAATGTTACAGCCATAAGGTTTATCCTCAGAATGTGTCCGTTGGTGTTTCTCGTACGCCACATTGTCACCAAAACGCCTACCGCACTCGCAAAGCAACGGTTGTTCACCCGTGTGAACAACCATGTGCAGTTTGAAACTGTTGCTGCGTACAAACTTCTTACCGCACAGATGGCAGGACAGCTGACTGTTGGCATCGTGGCCCCGCATGTGAACGGATAAGTTGTTCTTTTGAGTGTAGCTTTTATCGCAGAGCTCGCAAGCAAACTCTTGTCCAGCATGTCTCATCATGTGCACTTTGAATTCCCCATTTGTGGTGAATTGTTTTTTGCATTCTTGACATGTAAAGTCTTTTTCAGTTTTGTGCGTTCTCATGTGATTGTTTAGAACACCTTTTTGGGTAAACGCTCGACAGCAGACACTACACGAGTAGGGTTTTTCACCGGTGTGTGTGAGTATGTGCGACTTTAAATAAGTGTTTATTGTAAACCGCTTCCCGCATATGTTACAGATGAACGGTTTGTAATCAGAATGGATTCTCGAGTGTATGTTCAGAGCACTCTTTTGAGTGAACGTGTTACCACACTCATCACATGAGAAATTTCGCTCCCCTGTGTGGGAAACATTGTGTATCTTCAAGGATCGTCTGCTAGCAAAGCGTTTGGGGCATAAATCGCAAGGAAAGGGCGTTTCGCCTGTGTGTCGGCGGATGTGAACATCTAGATTGGGTTTTTGCGTGTACGTTTTACCACAGATGTAGCAGGAGAATACCTTTTCACTGGTGGTAGTGGGTGCAGGATTGTTTGAGGTTAAGAAATGAGCTCCGATAGAGAAAGTGCCGGAGCCGTTTGAATCGTTTTCACTTCTGGTTTGAGTGCTTTCATCTATATGTTCTACTGGCAAGATTGTCTGTTTAGTATTCTCTGTGCTACTATGTTGGTACTCATCTCTTGGTCCCTCAGAACACAAGGAAATTGGACATTCAACAGAGGGGTCTTCATAATTTTTTACAGGTTTTACTTTTTCAGGTGGTTTTAAACCTAAATCGAGGATTGCCTTTTCTTTTTCTGTGGGAGAAAAAAAACAAGCAGCATATTGACATAGATAAAAATTGAAGTCATTAATAATACTTTATAGTGAATAATAAATAATTTTAACACTAGAAGGATGGAACTAGTCAATTTGACAGGTAATCCCCATTTAAAATGTGGTAGGTCATAGAATTTTTAAAATCTATATTTCATGACTTTTAGTCATGTTTTGTGAACAAATAAAGTTATCAGCCCCCTTTACCTCGAAGGACAGTGGGCAGTTAATTAGACCAGTGAGGCGTTTAGTTGTTTCTCACATCTCAAAACAAATTACATCGCTTTAAAATATATATCATTCACATTTATAATTGTTGCTGATTGAAAAGCCCTGTCATATACTTGTATTTATTTGTGGTTTTTAACGTGCAAATTCTGACCAACTGATTATGTCAGCACATGAGAATTTCTATGAACAAGAGCAAAAGAGCCAATCAATTTTACCTAGAAAGATAATTGTACATACATTCCAGGTTTCTTTTTCATGCCACAATCAACAGGGGACCGACGGTTCAACTTTCCCTCTGAAGGAAGTTGTAACAGATTTTTATAGCTCAAGAAAAATCCGTAGACCCCAGGTAGGTTTGAACTCACGAACAACGGATCCTGAGGTGAGCACTTTACCCGTGGACCACTTGAGATCAACTAATCACTTGTATTTATTGCTACCTAACCTTCACACTTTTCAACCAATATTTTTAGACATATTCAAAGCAAGACACACTATATCTGCCAAATTGGGATCTGTAATGCTCATAGTAAATCAATGAGCCAGTTCGGGCAGTAAATAAAGATTGTGTACGGCCCAAAATCAGGAGATGCTCATTCCCCTTGAATTAAATGCTTTGACAGAAATTGTGATTTTTTATGGATTCAGAATCGTACACAAAATTAATGGTTTTTGTATGGATTCAGAATTGCACACAAAATTATTTGTTTTTGTATGGATTTAGAATCACAAAAAAAATTATTGGCTTTTGTATGGATTCAGAAGCGTACACAAAATTGTTGGTATTGGTAGTAAGTTGTGTGTTGTAATAGGGGTTAAATCTGTACCCAACAGATTTTGCTCAAAACCTGTCACCTTTGATAGAACTCAGAGGGGTTTTATGCTACCAATAGTACAATGACAATCATACAAATCCCCCTCGCATGATGGATTAAATTATCAAGCTATTTATTATATCTACGGCAGTCCCATGTGTTTGAACGTAATTTGTTATGCAAGGGTAACAAACTTCCCTAATATCGATTTTCATTCAAATTGATCTCAATCCTTACATTACGTCCAGAGCATTAGCTTTGCCATCTTGTAATTTCTTAAGTTGAGGATATTTTCATCAAAATAGGATGGTGACCATAGGGCCTACCTAATTTGTTCTCTAAGCATCGGGAATTTGGAAAAAACTCTTTAAGGAGAGAGACTGTATGATTTTATATATGTAGGTCTATATATTTTCATTTTTATTAAAAGTTTCAAGGATTGATAAACTTTTGAGCTAAGGAAAGCTTGGATTTAATAAAAATTAAAATATAAAATCACATACCTTACAGTAAAAATGGTTTAGTTTGAAAAATAGTACACATAAGAAAAATGCCACTGGTTAAATCGACTGGTCCTTCTAGGTAAGCGCAGTAAAATCCCTTCCTTCTAGTGATAAAGAAGAATTGATCAGTATGATTAAATATAATTCTTTAAATTGATAAATGATAGCTGGACACAAGAATTGAAACTGGGACTTTTAACTTAGTAGGCAAAGGCTCTCACCACTGAGCTATTTAGGAGCCATCCTATGCCCAGGGTTATTCTTCACTCCTATTTTAAGGTAGAGTTTAAGATGGATGTCGGAGACCTGGTGGTCTAGGGGTAAGGTGTCAGACTTCTGTATTGGCGGCCGGGGTTCAATCCTCGGTCCCGGCACAGATTTATCTGATTACCAAACCCTTCCTTCACCTCTGACAAGACATCTTGTGAATGTGAGGAATAACAGGCCTCCACTGTGGTTCGGATTCCACGTTAAACTGTAGGTCCTCCATTTAATCTCACAACCACCCTACCATTACACATTAGCGTAAGAGCGTATAAACCAAACGGGTAGTAAGACGCGGTGCTAATAATAATAAGATGGATGTGCAGAAATTGTCAGCTACATATGAGTAAAGCCCAGACTTTTATGTGGTATTAGCCTACAAAATATGTACAAAAATATTTAGCAAAATCAGTTAAAATATTTAATAATGGGAAAATATATAACATTGAATGAATAAACTTTCTGTTGAAAGACACGTTGGTAGGAATGAAATCTATGTGTGGACGTTTGTCACGTAAAATTCTTGGAAAATTCGCTTGGATGACAGCAGATGTTATGTTTTCTTGCTCTTGCCAGTGCTTTGAAAATAAGTGAACGTCAGACCACTCCAGGTTTTTTTTAAAGTCATTTTCCTAGAATTCCTTCTTTAGGTCTAAGGTTAAATATTTGATCTAGACATACTAACCGATATTGATATTACACCTACCCTATAAACGTGGTTGGTCTTTTTTTTACCTATTACGACATATTATTGTGACATACTTCAAATTACATTTTCGTCATTGATTTTCGGTTCTGTTTTAGTCGTTCGTTACTAGCCTTGTCACTTTTAAGTATGTCTTTTCTCTCAACCAAAGAACAAGAAAATATGTTACTTATATCCAAGCCTCATTATTTTTACAACTCGTCAACTTGTGCTCACAAACTAACACGCTGCGAGAGAAACGTTCTGCTGAGGCCACTATCAGGCAACACTGCAGTCACTCCCTTTCACAGCACAATAAACGTTAAAACACAAAGTTACACTACAGCAACTGCATTGCTCTCTGACGAGCCAGCGTATCTGACTTGGACTTTGCTCGATGCCATCCTTTCACTCAATACCTTTATTCATGAAAGTATAGTTTACTTGAGAGTTAGTGGCATATAATTTAAAAGTATTTTCCCCAAGAAATACATAAAAATAATACCAAAGTTAAAAAAAAACACAAAATATGTAATTTCATGTATAATCTTCGAAAATATGTAGAATTTATCAAAATATGTGAGAATATGTAATATTAAAACCGGAAATAACAATCTAATTTGCCAACATTTTGCTTTTCACATTTCTAACTGGCAGGAAGGAAATATGTAATAACATAAAAATCTGGGATCTACATATGAGAGATCAACTAAAATCAGATAACGCAGCCACCTTAGAACTCGGGGGGGCTTTATACTACCAATAATACAATGACAATCACACTAGTCCCCCTATCATGATGGATTAAATAGTCAAAGGATTTTATTTGTTACCTACGGTTGTACAGTAGCCCCACGACTTCTTTGGTGCTGATTGACAGCTCACAGCTGACAGCTGAGGGCTTTGAAAAGTTACCAGATCAAATTATGTATCCCTACGCTGAACCATATGATCGGCAAAAACATGTGTTTAGCAGCTGTCACTTCTGAGAGTCAACATTTTGGTATATACCTAAATATTGACTGTCAGAAGTCAGCTGTGAGCTGTCAGTCAGCACCAAAGAAGCCATGGGGCTAATGTAGTGGCATCTAAAGATCATATTCTTTAAATAGAAAAATAACGCCTAGACAAAGGAATTAAATCATGGACCTTTAACATATTACGCTAATGCTTTAACCACTGAGCTGTCCAGGAGTTGTCTAAGTTGTTTTTACATATATCGACTGAAAAGAGCTATAACATTTTCATCAACGCTGATAAGCTTTCGGCGGCTAATAGATAAATTCAAAACAAAATAACTTTCATACCTTTTGTTAAATCTTCTTTGTGGTTTAAATTGAGTACATCCCTTGATATATACTTAATTTCATCCTGTGACAAAATCTTACTTGGCAATCTGTAACAAATGTTAAGTACATTTTCTTTCAGATTCTCAAATATTTTTCAAAACTGAAATTATAGAAAATATTACACCAAATAACAATCGTTCATTGTTTTTATATTTACAATTTGAGAATATCCTCATGGTATCAAAGTTTGTCAGAAAACCTTTTTTAAATTTAAATTTTTAGCATATTGGAGGATATTTATTTATATGAGGAATTTAATATGCACTTTCTGAACTGATTATATATATCAGCACACAACTTAAAAACTAACTTATATTTAAAGCAGACACAGCATCCAGCCCCAAGATGTTAATTCATAACTTTGAAAGGGAAAACCCACATTTCACCGATGATGATACTTTTCCGGCAATGTCAGGAATCAAACCCAGGACTCTTTGCCCTGTAGATAGACACGCTACATATTGAATCAAGGTGCCAGACCATTTGAGGATAAAGATAGTTGTTAGATTTTTGTAAATTGTAATGGTAGTAACATTTTTTTAAATCATCATGTTTGGTGGAGGTGAAGATTACTATAATGCCTTGATGTAAATCAAATACGTTTAACATTCTTACTAAGAATTTAGTGTAGAAATTTGTTCTAACTAACTACCTTGTAAAACTCGATGCAAAATGCATAAGTGGATAAGATTATTGATGCTGTTTCAGATAGAAAAAAAAACTAAAATCATGCTTGAATTTTGTGCATCAAGAAAAAACCCGGAGGAAAAGCGGTTGAATTTTGCCGGTTGTCAGAAATCTAAAGGCAAAGACAACTTCAAATAGCATCTAGAGGCTTCTAATTTAAAAATATTTCTGGAGGAGGACTATTCCAAATATCTTGGAGAGGAGTCTAATTTTCAAAATGTTTCCATACAATGACCTCTCAACATAATTTCGGGGGGAATTACATTTACAAACATTTTCTGGGGTTGGGTGTTCCACCGCCAATGGCTGTAGCAAATTTGTATATATGCTACTCATATGGGTTAGAGCCAGAGTGGGGTGCAGCCCCTCCCCCTCTTTCCCCCAAGAAGTTTTTTAGTCAGTATTAACAATAATAATTAAATAATTAAACCAATTAAATCTATGTTATAGTCACAACTAGTTTCACTGTCAAGTACTATCTCAGTAGATAATTGCTTCTCATCAAAAATTGATTTACATTTTTAACACACAATTTTTAATAAAAAAATAACCAACAAAACTACAAACAATGAACTTGTATGCATTTGTTCTTTTTAAGTCATCTGATTAATTTCTAAATTACTCTCAAATGTCAAGTATTTTTTTCCATCAGAATTTGCCAAGGTCGGCATAGTCCCATGAAAGCGCACCTACCCCCTCAAGAAAAACCTGGCCAGGACCCCCTCTTCCATCACAACAATCCTGGATCCGCCCCTGTCATTAACTTACCTACCCTAAACTTATAGTTGAGCACACATCAACAGTGGAATAATGACTTTCTTATCCAGACCTGAGGAAATTAATTCCATTACTATACCCTGAATTTTATTTTAGGTGGACGGTAGGGGTATTTTCTTTTGGGACTCATGGTGAAATCTCCCAGGGGTTAGAATTAACATTTTTTTTAACAAAGACCCATCGTGAAGTAAGCTAATTTAAAGTGTTTTAAGACCTAATTGAGGTTGTAGTGGGCAGGGATGTGAATTTAGTGTCATAGTAATGGAGTCGGAGTTGTCAAAACATATATAACAATAATTATATGGTAGCTATAACATTTTAATTTCAGCCTATACTTTTTTTTATTCTTTAGGACCAATATTTGTAATTTTGTTTGATAAACATATTTAAATATAAATTCACAATGTCCAAGAAGCTTCCCATGAAGTAATCTGTATTGGAACATTTTAATGCAGTGAATTTGTTATTTATTACCAAGTATTTTCGCCATTTATGAAGGAGTCAGAGTTGAGGACTTGGTGTACCAATGCCACAGCCCTGGTAGGTGGTATGAATTGTGTAGGACTTCAATAATCTACTGACATGGCATTAAGTAGCAATACCTATTTGGGGTGGGGGGGG
>CABFVX010000219.1:19892-53757 GCA_902151425.1 Timema shepardi | reverse complement strand
GGGGGGGCACCTCGGTAAGTGAGAAATTGCCGCACAGACGTTCAGCTCTAACGCAATATTTAATGCTATGATGTGTTATTTCAAAATAAGCTTCACGCCAAAATAAAGTAGCGATATTCCAACAGGGATCTTTTCCTTAACAAACCTAACCAGTTTTAGTTTTATTAAAAGAGAAAAAAATGTGTGGAAATGTGACATTAGCTCATTCTAAACAACTTTCTACATATTTGAGGAGCTATGAGAATAGGCTTTATGAAAAGGAACTCTAGATTTAGCCTTCCTCCAACAAATACAGTAATTATTTGATAGGCTCACAAAAGAAAATTGTAATATATTTGAGAACTAGCAGTGAGCTTTCCTCTTTACCTTGAGGTAAGTTTCGTAGTTTGCTTTTCCCTCTTTCTTGTTGACATGACAAAGGGTAGCCGTAGGTGAAGGGCTAAAGAGAATATAAGCTTAGACAAAATAGAGAAGTAATTTCAGAAAACCACAAAGGCTATTTAAAGACATGTAGACGTGTGCGATTGATACCTAGGGCATTGTTTATTTATAAAACAAGCTTACTTATGTGTTTAAATTTGTAGAACCTAGATGGATGATAAGATGTAACAAGGGGAAAGGGTGCTAACTACTCACATGAAGGACATCTTCTTAACACCCATCTTATTTTTCTACGAGTTTAATTTCTCATTTTTGTGGAAGCTTTAGGTATCTAGGGCCTTCCATACACTCTTTGTGATCAAATTTTTAATTTTAGTAAATTTGATCAAATAAGAATATGAAAACATGAGTGAATGGTAAATTAAGCCAATAAAAGGCCTTGATAGTGTTTTATTTTACGCCTGAAATAAAACTGCATTATTGTTGAGAACTGCACTTACACAAGTTACTTATAGATATGTCCATATATAATGGGTTGAGTTATCGGCCATTTTATTTTCCATCCTCCAATCATATGAATGTTGGTGCATTACCTTCAAGTTTAACCATTTCATCATGTTCCAGTCAGTTCTAATAAGAGTAAGCCTATGCATGATGTTTAATTCATTATTTATTTGAAGTACCTAGTTAATGTGCACTTTCTGCACCAACTGATTATATCAGCATATGAGAATTTCTATGCGCAAGTACGAAAGGGCCTAACCATTTTGCCGGGAAAGGTACTGTCACATACTCTCCTGGGTTCTTCTTTTACATGCATCGACATGGAACCGACGGCTTTGCTTCCCTCCCCAAAGGAAATTGTGCTATACATATTTTTATCGCTAAAGACAATTCCGTCGACCTGGCCGGATTTGAACACACAAATATCGGATCCTGAGGTGAGCACTTTATCCCTGGAACCGCTGAGGTTGACAGTTATGAATGTCAATAAAATAATATTTGAATCAATTTATGTCTTAATTCTGGATGATGCATACTTACAAATGAGCTGGTCGTTCATTCTCGGGTTTCCTGCTTTTTCCCAGATCATCCCCTTTGGTGTTTGGTATTTGAAGTGTCATTAGTTGAGGTTGAAAGGTTGGCACCGACCAACATCTCTCAGAGCATATGGGGGAATTGTTTTGATATGGCATGTTATGTTGAGTTTCCTGAAACAACCCCCGAACACCACTATAGCCTAGTAGTTTTTTTTAAGAAGCGCTGAGTTTTTAGACACCAAATAATTAACTAGGCCTATATGGCCTAATGATCTCAATTTTCTCCCCACTTTAAGCGCAGCGTCACTCTCGTAATTGACTATAATGCCGATGACAAGAAGATCAGGGTTCAAATCCCAGTTTGGTGAACTCTCTCTTCTCAGAATCTACAGGTAGGCTAGACATTTCCTCCAAATTCAACCTCTCTCAACTCTAGCGCATAGCATTACTAAATATGTGTATAGCCTGAACATGTAATAAGACATGGTGTTAAAAAAAAGGCCTAGAACTGTTTTTGGACAAAAAATATGTAACTTAACTGAGTTGACTTTTTTTTTTTGCCGGAGTTGCGACAATGTAGTAGGCTTATTTTCTCTGTATGAAGTATATTAAATCTTAAAAACAACAATACGGTAAAACTTGAATAATTTGAACGTATATAATTCAAATTCATGTTTAGTTCGAACTTTTCCCTTGATCCCTTGAAACTTCTATTAAAACAATGTTTAGAAATAATCACATATAATTCAATCTTATTTTGTTAAATTTGAAGTAAAATTGCCCTGAAGATGATGAAAAACAGCATAAAATCTTGCGTAAGAATTACGTTTACTACTTGAATGTTGCTGTGCGGATAATAGACTCTCTTCTTGAAGGGGCACTAAAGTTGTGTGTTTTATGTTCCTTAAGATGATTTAATGAACTTGGACAAGAACTTAGTAGTTTGCGGTGAACTTAGGAGAGATGCAGAATTTTTTGGTTGATGTTATGAACAATAGTTCATCTTCAGACGAAGAAGGGGAAAAGATGGAACTTCCAGAAAAGCCAATCCCAACATCTAGACAGACCATGCATAGTCAGCATGGATCACAACAAAGAGTTGAGATGGTTTGTTGAGGGACAACTTAATATAAGACCCTCTATTATCCAGACGCTTGATAAACTATAAGAGTTTACTCCAATTCAAGAGTATTAATTATAAAAATACCATTAAAGATGTCTAAACCTTTTTGAAAAATTGCAAATACAGTATTCTGTACTTAACATATTGCTATAGAAAAAATAAGAATAAAATGATATGTATAAAGTAGGCCTATACACTATCTTATTTTACTTCACTGAATTGATGTTTGAAATTATTTTTCTAGCCTAAATAAAAACTTTCTTATTCAAATTTTTGGATAGGTCAAATTTTTCTAGTGGTTCTTTCAGCTTTGAATTAGCCAGGTTCGAATGTGTCTAGAAACTGGTTATGACAATATCAAAGCAGACTCTTTTCTACATGTTTTGAAGTAATTATGAATCAGCATTTAATGTTTACACACTGTGTTTATATGTGAGCTAGGATAGGATAGAAAATGGCTATAAAAAATATTAGATTGGCTTATCGTAGGCCTATATATTTAGTGCCTGGAGATATTTGCAACTATTTTAATCAAATAAACTTGACTTAACATAATTGTATGTACTCAGAAATGAGAATTTAGCATCTTAGTGTGCTAAGAATATAGAGTAGAGAAGTAGGCCTTGGCCTATGTATCAGACTCAAGATATATGTTGTAATACGTACGGTACTAGTAAGTTACCTACTAGACTGAGGTTTTATAAATATTTAGTTTACAGATATATTTAAAAAAAATACAGGCCTACTGGCTCTAAATATAGCCCAGAAATGAATGAAATATTTACTCCACAAAACAAGTTGTTAGTAGGCTATCATAATCAAAATTATTAAAACCAAAATACAGTGAATTAAGCTTAGCTGGAAAATAAACTGATTATATTTAAACTCTTTATTAGTATTAAGCTAACTAATGTTCTTACCTTATTTATACCCCCAATTAAAATGGCTGTTGTAATTGAGGTTTGATGAGCAATTTCTTTCATATATTGTGATTGGGCTTCCATAGTGTCATATTATTATCCACGCTCTCAAATTTCTTTCACAGTACCTGGGCTTACTCAAGGTGAAACTTTTTTTTTCAACTAAAATATTTGATATGTCTCAATTACTAAAATCAACAAATGTTACTAATGCAGTACACATTATACATTGTCAAAAAATGTTTAATTAGATCGTATAATGGTGTTTGAACTATGAAACTGTCAAGAATATTAAGTATAAAGTACATGTAAATCAAATTAATTTTTAAAGGAGTCATCACCAAATTATACAAAAACATCTTCATGATTTTGAGATGAGATACTGAGGCCCAAATTATTTACAGTTTTAAATGCAGATTTATTTAATTTAGAGATATACTATAAATTTAAGAATTAAGTATAAAACAATAACTTATGTATTCTTTAAATAGCCCATTTACAACATGTTGACATAACCTACAAATATGGTTTTCTTCCTAAAACCTTAAATGTATATTAGTTAACACTATATACATTTTAATTTATAATAAATACATTTGACCTTCTAACAAATTCTTGAAAAGTTAAGAAACGTTGTGATATAAATTATATGAAAATTGCAAAAATAATTTTTCTTAAAAAAATTGACAAAATCGGCCATATTTAACAACGTAGAGTTGGCAGTGCGCACTTTGTAACAACATTGGAATGGGAATTAACCGCATAAATGGTTGGTCAAACTGAACTTTATAGCAATTTGTATACAAATAGGGGATTTTTAGTCTGGGCGGGAGTATCCATATAATAATCTAATCTGCATCTATTTTTCTAGAGACCTCTCATCTATTATTATGACGTGAAGTTGTTAATGGCTTGAAATTCAAGTTGACCAAGAGCTTTATTTGTGAGTATCACTACTTTAGTTAATATCAACAATGACTGACCAATGAATGTGAAACTTTATCTTCTTTATTAAGAAATAAAATAAAAATATGTCAAAAATGCTTGTCAAATACTTTGTGGAATTTGTTTAGTGGCTTTGTTTGAAAATCGAATCAACTCCGAATAATCCCTCTGAGGGCTCCATGAAACTAAAAACGAAAATGGCTCATAATTTATAAGTTTTTAATTTTTTTTATTTGCTACATAACTTAAGTTATCATTCTTTTTACTCACAATTCATCAAAAATACTAGATAGTCCCTACTATTTATTAAATAATATTAACATTGTTTGTAAATTGTATAGATTATAAAATTAAAAATATAAGTTAGTTATGTACTAGATCTTAGCTTAGAATATGTTTGAAGAGATTATAATAGAAAAACAATGTGCGAAAAAGAGAGTGTTTTTTTTTAATACAGTAGGTTAACAACTTATCATTTTATCCTTTAAAAGAATTCACACCTTGTTCGGTGGCAGCACAGTCTGAGGTGCTACCCTCGCAGTGGACTAGACTGCCAATGGCGGGAAGATCGAGGTTTGAATCTCGGTCGGGTGTACTGAGGGTGGTTATTTCAATAAGGTTTTCCACACTCCCTCCACAAAAATGTGGTATTTAAATATAACCTTATCTCTAAAACCATTAGCGTGTAATAAATATCTAAGCATATAACCTGAACAAATAGTAAATTGCAGTGCTAAAAAAAAGAACAAAAAACATATTTCTGCACATTTCAAAAGTTTTACAGTACTTTAGGCCTACTTTATGTCAGCCCAGTTTTTCCTCCCACTTTTATCCGTCAAAAATTTGATAGCATCTTTTTTATTATTTATTTTTTAGAAAAACAATCGGCAACACTGAGGAGGAACAATGCGTTCAGTTTTATTGAGTGAAGATGACACAATCTTATTTGGAAGCAATGTCAACCGTACGCTCTACATACTGTATCGAGATAATAAACAAAACTTCACAAATATGTGGAAGGAACAGGTTGGTCGCGAATCCTTACCAGTGTTATGACCCCTGGGCTTGGTTGATGGTCCAACTCTCTGTGCCTTATTTCAAATAAGTTAATACCCGCTTTGGTGGCCCTAGGGTCTAAGGTGATAACTCTCGCAGTAATAGACTAGACTGCTGATAAAGAGTGAGCTTGAGGTTTGAATCTCGGTCGGGTGTGCGGAGATTGGTTTTTCCAAAATGCTCTCTCCCTCCACACAAATGAGAGTATACTTCCTATAAATATAACCTTCCTAGTACTTAAAACCATTAGTGTAATTTAATAGATAAGCATATTAACCTGAACGGGTAGTAAAAAAATATGTTGTACCATCAAGTTAACAATCACTCCAGCAGTCCTCTTCAAGTTGTAACCCTCAAAAGCAGATGAGTTCAAATAAACAAGGAACAAATTATAAATATAGTAATATTTATAGTTACTGAAATGATATTGTGTTTTTCTTAATTTAATTTCTTAAAAAAAATATTTGAAAATCAGTCATCGCCTCTTACTAGGTACACTTGTTCAGGATATAACTTATATGCTATCTTCACCTGCTATGTATGATCATAAGCTGGAGTTATGTGATTTCTTCCCCAACGAACTTGATCTGATTAAAGGTTCAAAGAACAACTGTGTCAAGTTTGAATTAAATTGGTTGATGGGTTCAAATGTATTGTGACACACATCCACCACAAACAGAGGAATGCAAATTGGTAGAGTTAAAATGGATAACCACATGATTTGGTATGTTTTTACTAGTCTTTATACTGTAATTATATTTGTTAAATTGCCAATACAAAGAACCTAGTTACTTTATGAGCACGCATTAAAAAAATGTCCCACCACCCCTAATTGTTTTTTCCTTGTCACCTAAGTAAATGCGAGGCCCCCCCAAACTGCAAGGCCCTGTGCAGCAGCACCCCCGTTTGCACACCCCTACGGACATCCCTGTAGTTTATATCTTCTAAGTAAATGAACTTCTTTCTTCACACTTTCATCTTCTGATCACTTTGATAGTTACACTTATTTTTTAATTTTCATAAATATTCCTTTATCATCTTGTAATTACCTGCTTCTGTGGCCACATGGCTTAAGGTGCTGCTCTCGCAATAGACTGCTGAAGTCAGGGATATCATGGTCGGATCTCAGTCGGTTGTACTGAGGGTAATTTTTACTAAATGGTTTTTAACTCTCCACACAAATGAGTTTACTCCTTCACTAAATCTAACCTTTCTAATCCCTAACACATTAGAGTAAATTAATAATTAATTACATAAGTGTATAACCTGAAAGATTAGTTACACGCAATAGGGGTGTGCGAGATAAACTTTTTTGGTTTGAGACTAGATTGGAAATGGGAATTTTAGAATCCCTTCAAGACGAGAACAGGAATTAAAAATATAAAACTAATTATTTCTAATTTTGCTAATATTACGTACCTTAAAACACTGACAATATTATTTTGTTAAATGAATACATAGGTACTCATAGAGGAAATTTAAATAAATATTTATAAAGTTGAAAATTTAAGCAATTTTTAATACTTCTGCTATAACTTAGACTACTTAAATTATAAACATTTATGAAACACATATTAATTTTAAATTTGCATCTAGAATATTTTGACATTTATATTTTTATTCAAATAATAAAGAAATTATGAAAAGCATGTTTAAAAGTAAACTAAATATGGAAAAAATGCACTTCTCGAACTTCTCCCGAAATTTTTGAGATTACAGAATATGTTTCCCAACAATCAAGTCGGGAATGGGAAATATTTTTTCCCGCGGAAATCCCAAAATTCAGGAATTCCGCACACCCCTAATATGCTATACTAAAAAAAAATTGTAATTATTGTTTCAATAAAGTATTGATGTAATATTATCGACCTATCAGTCAAAAGTTATTTATGAAATATTAATCATTATGCATTTAATTTGTTCTTACGCAGGGAAAAGGCTATTGGTTACAGTTCTGTATCACATTACGGGCTGTTTTGCAACAAGAAGGATATGGAAGAAGATTCTTTCCTCGCAGGAATATTCCTATTTCTAAGAACTATGTCGAGGAATTTTATATAATGTTCGTTGATTATCTCACAGGTGACAGGTATGGATTAATATTATGATATCCATGGAAAAGGGTTTATTTAATAAATGGGCTATTCTCACAAAACAGGCAAAATTAACTTTCAAAAATCTTGGTAGGTGTGCTAAAAAAAATTTAGTAGTTTGGATTTATTTTGACTTATACACATTCTAAAATTATAATAAAAATACTAGCAACATACTTTTTTCTTTTTACTAACCCTTGATTGGGCGCACTAAGTTATAAAATACCCCAATCTTATGTTATGGTTGTTAGTGTGGTAACACTGTCAGGCTCTTGAGGAGTGTGTTGCTTTTCCTATTCCTTCAGTGTGATCTTGACAGTCTGATGAGGTGATTTGAATTAAATTTATTTAATTTTACTGTTTGTAAATTGAAACCATTTGAAACAAACTATTTTTTTAGTATCGCGACTTACTACCCGAATGATTTATATGCCTACTCATTGTTGATGTATGAAATACTCAAATGTGCCTGCTCAGGTAACACAAGTTATATTATATTTCATTGAATTGGTTTTTGAACAAATTATTATTTAATACTTGCTCAAAATAGCAATACTGTAGAACCTTGTTTAGGTGAAATAAAGGGGGTGAGCCCAATTTTGGATAGTTTGTAAATTCGAGTTGTACTGTAGTATTAACAATATACATTTATTTATAAACACATTTTATGATAGTAAAATGTATTTGAAATCCAAACAATATGTAATACATACATGAATCGGAGGGACATAAGAAATCAATATGGTTTTCCTGAATTACTGGATAAACTAAAATTGTTTGAATTTCTTTCCATAAGCATTTCAATAGTAGAAGAGTTCTACATCTATTCCATGTAGATACATAAATACATGATGGCTACAAACAGGGAAAACCTGGAAAAGTCAGGGAATTTAAATGTTTAATTAATTCTGTGGCTAAACATTTAAACAAAAGTGAGATTGTTTCTCGATGTTAGCAAAGTATATTGCCTAGATATGTAAATCTAACTTGAGATGGTTGTACAGGGTTTATTTTATAACACATTAACACAGGAACACAAATAATACCTAATTAAATACTAGAGAAACAATAAGAACCTATAAGATTTTTGATGGTAGGTAGCCTAGGATTTTTTGAAAATGTGTGATAAATATAATAAACGAAAAAAATTCCATTCAGCAAGAGAAACTTTAAAAAGTTTAGGTCTGGAATTTTTTTTAATGTATCTGAAATACTTGGAAAAGTCAGGGAATTTTATGATGAAATTTTTGTAGCCACTCTGAAATAACATTCAGCTACAACAAAAGCAGTATATCAGTAGATTGTCTCATGTACTCCAACATCCTCTTTACATGCCCATTACCATCTCAGCCTTGCTTCCTCTACTATAACATTTACTCCAACATCCTCTTTACATGCCCCTACCATCTCAGCCTTGCTTCCTCTGCTATTTTATGTACACCCTTTAGCCCAAATCTTGCTCGAAAAATTTCATTTTCATCCCATTTCTTTTCTTTACAAAAAAAAATAATTGATTTTTATTTCAGTATTACTCATCTCCACAATTTTGTGACAGATGTTGTCAGTGTGTCCAGGTTTCCTCAGCTATTCTTATGCTATATAGATGGTAAGTTAGTTACTTTTAGGTTAAGTTAAAATGAGCCAGATTAATGTTTGTACATCAGCCACATAATATGATTATACAATGCTGGAAACATATTGTTACCTCAAAATTTATTTAGAATGATTGAACAATGGCTTCAAACTTTATTTTATTTCTCATCCAAATGGTTTAAAATATGGTAATTAGATTATTTTTTTTTAAACTTGATATTTATAAAGCTTGTTTTTTAAAGTGGTATACCAACAATAACTAGAATTATCACAATTATTTTAGCATCACGTCTTACTACCATTTCAGGTTATACACTTATTTACTTATTACAATAATGTTTTTAGCAATGAGGAAGGCTATATTTAAAGGAAGTTTACCCATATTTGCATGGAGGGGGAGTGGAAAACCAATTTATAAAAACCACCCTCAAAACACTAGACCGAGATTTGAATCTTGATTTCCCCGTCATTGGCAGTCTAGTCTACTACGAGAAAAGAGCCTTAGACCATGCATGCAGCCACCTTAGCAGATAAATTTATTAATTCATACATTACTTTGTCTAGTTAATGATCAAATACTATTAATCTTATTTTGGGCAAATCTTAATTTGGAATGATATTTGATTCACTAGATAGTAAATTTGTCTTTTTGAGGGTTTTTTAATGCCATTTAGATAAGACCATGTGCACTTTTACGCTCATTCAGGAAAATCCATTATTATTAAAACTTACTGTCATATATTTAATGATGTATTTACTGTGTTTTTAAAACATCTAGAGAAGACATTCAAGAATAAAAATGGCTTTCATCGCTTGTTTGTTGAAGACAGCTGTCAACAAACTATTTACAAGGTAACTTACATCCATCGTATTTTAAAAATTAGATTACTTACATCCTCATCATCACCACCACTACCTGTTTCCAGTCATTTAAGTAAAATACCTCCATCTTCCTGTATCCTTTCCCCACTCTCTCTCTCTTTTAATGTATTCCATTCTTCTCCACTAATTTGAACACCTTCTGTTATCTGCTCCTCCCATCTCTTGCCAGGCCTCCCTTGTGGTCTTTTCCCTACATTCTTCATTTCCAACGTTTTCTTTGGCATACTCCCTTTTTACACCCTCATTAACTGCCCATACCATCTCAATCTTGCTTCCTCTACCATCTAGAGAATTGGTGTATAATGTCTTGTACACTGCACTATATTGTAAAATGATAGTGGAGTAAGCCTACCTGAAAGGAAATTTAGGTTAAACCTAGATAAAAACAAACAAACAAATCCACTTCTCTCTTCGTTTCTTCTTTTCTTATGAAGAGAGAAGTGTGTTTCACTATCAATTACTTTATATTATTTCACAGTTTTTCTAAACTGTCCACCTCTGACAAGACATCTTGTGAATGTGGGGAATGCCAGGCCTCCACCGTGGTTCGGATTCCACGTTAAACTGTAGGTCCTTCATTTCATCCCACAATCACCCTACCATTACACATTAGCGTAAGTGCGTATAACCCGAATGAGTAGTAAGACGCGGTGCTAATAATAATAATAATAATAATAATAATAATGATAATAATGATAATGATAATGATAATGATAATGATAATGATGATAATGATAATGATAATAATGATAATGATAATGATAATAATAATCATCATCTAAACTGTCTTACTACACATTCCTTATCTTGTTTCTCCTTGTGACAGCTAACATGCTCCTCACAAACTTAATTCCTATTGCCTCTACTTTCCTAGTCTCTCTTACATTCAATATCTATGTTTCTGCTGTATATGTGACGATGGGTACAAAGTACGCCCTGAAATACACTACCTTGCACTTCTCTTCTCCATAGCAGGGTAGTTGAAATAATTAATAAACATTTGAATGCACTATGGGTACAACCTTTTACTGGACATAAAACACATTAATGGAAGAATACACGTGTTTTTAATAAAAGTGAATTCACGGTTGACTGGACCTTGACAGGTCATGGTGGGCCAAACACTCTCACCCTCTGAAACATATTACATCCTTTATGAAGGTCCTCTAAGTATATATATTTAAATTCATTCATTGTGTTCCAAGTTAGCATACAAGCCGTAGGAAAATCATGTCCCCATATTACATTGGTCTTGAAACCCATTTGTTTGCGCACGTCTATTAAAAATAAAATAATGTTGTTTCCCTTTTCATTTTGTACCACTTTAAAATACTGCTACTCTTTAAAAAATAGCTGAATTTTATTTTATAAACAAATATCACATGATTAATGTTTATAAAAACATAAAACAGTGAATTTTATAATATTTTCTTATATTTATGATACTAGGGACTACTTATTAAGGAGTTTGCAAGCTTTTCATAAGCTTGCTGTTTGTTCCATTTATTCTAAGAACATACTTGTAGCCTGTTTGTTTTTTAATAATCCTTTTAGTGCCATGTTTTACTACTCACTTGGGCCATACAGCTCTGTATTAATTACACTAATGTGTTAGAGATTATGAATGTTTAATTTTAGATTAAGTGCATCTACATTTGCATGGAGAAAAGTGGAAAAACTTTTAGGGAAAACCACCCTCGGTGTACCCGACCGGGATCAAACTCCGATCTCCCCGTCTTCGGTAGTTTAGTCAAACACAAGAGTAGGGTGTTGGACCATGTGGCCATTGAAGCGTGTACTGGGATTTTGTTTAATTTTATTAAGGTCTTGCCCCCTCATTCCTTATCATCATAATCACTCCACCCTTACCAATAATTCTTTTTAAAACTACATAAGACATCATCATCCTCATCAACTGTTTTCCAGCCTCTGGCCAGATAAGTTTATTAAAATGAATGCCTTCATCTTCCTCTGTCCTTCCATCATTCTTCCAATACTCCGAGTCTTCCCTTATCCTAGTCGATACTTCTCCTCTCAATTGCACACTTGCTGTTGTCTGCTTTTTCCATATCTACCTTGTTATCCTTTGTTCTTTTCCCTCCAAACCTCAATTACATCATTCTCTTTTAAATTCTTTTCTTTTTCCATCCTCATTATGTTAACAAATTATTACATCTTTCTACCTCTTCTACTATTTCATGTAACCCTTATTCCAACTTTTGCCTGTAAAACTTCATTCCTAATCCTATTTCTCCTGTGGATGACTATCCTGCTCCTCAAAAAACTCTACTCCCACAGCCTCAACCTTCCTTATCTCTCTTGCATCCAATATCCAGGTCTATGCTGTATACGTAACTATGGTTACTAAGTGTGCCCTATGCAACACATGCTTACTCTACCAGTGTTGCAAATCAGGGACCACACTTTTGTTATTTGCAGTACTTCAGCAGGCATCATTCCAACTATCATCTTTAAGGTATAAATCCTTGACGCTTTGCTCAACTATCTCTTAGAACAGGGGTCTACAACCCATGGCCCGCGGTAACGTATTTTGCAGCCCGTTGGTTCATAAAATTGTTTCAAGATAGAGAAAAATTTACAGATATTTATTTACATAGTAAACTAATAAAATAAATATTTATTTTATTTATATAATTTATGTTATTTTATAAATGATATTGCTTTTTGTGTTAAAAGTATTAAATTTTTATGCAGAGTTACTATTTATTGAATTCGAATACTGTTAGTACAGTTCCACGGTCCGTGAGCCAACAAGAGACACAAACTTGGCCCATTGGGTATATAAAGGATGAAGACCACTGTCTTAGAATCCCTGTTTGTTCGAATCTCAATAAACTCAAAAGTTTTGGCAGGAACAAGTGCTCCATAACTCATTAAGTTTTAATTTTTGTAGCTAATAATTAGGAGCTAAAAAAAAAAGCAACATTAGAGGAATGATAATTTTAGTGATGGTGCTTTTCAGATGTTCTTTACTCTCCCTGTCCTATCGAGAGCTGTTGGTTGCCTTCTGAAAGTGTTCCAATCTTGGTTAGAGGCAGATCAGTGTCAAACCATTGCGTGGAAAGTTCCGCGTGCATGGCAAACGACCAGTCAATTGTTACCTTTTGATCAACACCTCAAGAAATGCTGGGGCCAAACACTCCTTAATTTGCTCGGTGTCAAAGCTGTGGAAATAGGCTGGTGGAACACTGTTTCTAAGGTAAATAGATTCGAAAACTGTTTTTTCTTAAGTTTCCCTGTGTTCCAATGAGATCTGCTGTCGAGAAATTATTCTGATGACAATCTTGTGTAGATGTATCTAGTTGTGTCACTCAAATAAGGGGTATTAAGATAACTTCTTTAACTATTAGTTGGAGATAGGATTCTCAAACTCTAAAGGATATTCAAGGATTCAATAAAATATCGGATTTAAGACTCAAATACCTAGGGGGGAAAATCTATAGTTTAATTTAAATTTGTTTTAAAGCTGTAATATTACATATTAGTGGTTCAGAACCAACATAATTCTAGAACAAACTCAACACTCAAGCCCCAGATCATTCATTTAACACTTAACTAAACGTATATGTTTTTGGAAGAAGGTACAGTAAAGGTGGATAGAAAACATAAAAGGGAATAAACACAGTAGGGCTCTTAAAATTAAAAAAGAACACACTTCAAACTTTACATTGCTGCCACTGGACAAAGAAGTAACGGGTGCCCATAAAGTCTTTGCAAATTTATTTTTTTCTCACTTTTGTGTTGTTTGATTTTTTTTTTTCTCAACAAATTTCCTTTTCCTCCCTTTTGTGTTATTTGGTTTCCTCTTTTAGGAAGTTGTGTTGTGTGAGTCACACTCCTTTCTGATGAATTCCAATAGAATGAAACTTAGTTCGGGGGATTTGGCAGTAACGCTCAATTTTCTTTAAGAGGCAGCCACTCAATTTTCTTTAAGAGGCAGCCACTACCTCTTTGTCCAGTGGCAGCAATGTGAAGTGTGAACTGAGTTCGTTTCCTTTTATATGTTTTCTATAGACTTTTCCTCATATACAAAATATCTTAAAAAAAAGTGAAGAGGTTTTCCTTTAAAGAGCTATATTAACTTAATGTATGAACATTATGATGAATAGATAAGAAAGACTGTTAACATTTGGTTTATATTTATATTTTCTCTTGTTCTATTATATTCGTGCAGTGAAATCTCTTAAAAGCGGACACCTTTCATGATCAAAAAAATGTCCATGATTTGGAAAAATATATATTTTAAAATTATACTTCTTGAACACAATTTAATTATTGCAATACACAATATTGTATGCGGGATAATTATGACTAATGAATAAATATTGTATTTAGTTTACTGTACAGATTGCATTAATCACATAACAGTACCCAAATTAAGTTAAATATGAAGAGTAGGGCTTGTGTACTGTATGTCCACATGAGCTCATCAATAACTGATTGAATATCCCCCGCTGATAGCTCAGATTAAGTGAGAGGTAAGACCTCGAAGTAGCGTAACTAACACTACGTTGGCTATTTTAGAAAACAGTAATACTTACAATTCATGTGAGACAAGGACATTCTTACGCCTCCATTTTCCTTGTTTATCTTTGATCCAAAGTCCAAGTTTCCGCTGCATACGCTACTATGGGTATGAAGTATGCTCTATACAGAACTTCCTTACACTTTAAGGGCACTTCTCTTTTCCATAGTTTGTCTCTTACTTACCTGTAGAAAACCTCTCTCTGCTGCCCTCATCTCACTATACCTTCTCTGCTGCCCCCTTTTGCCTCAATCACACTACTTAGTAACTTGGCGCTCTTTGCATCTTTAAAATATACTCCATCCAGCTATCCTATCACCTTTCTTGGCCTTGTTCCTTGCCTTGTCATCACCATCACTCCATTTTTCACCATATTAAATTTCATTCCACACTTTTTCGCCTCCTCATTCCATTCCTGCAGCTGTTCCTGCGATTCTCTTACCCCTCCCCACCATACCATCAAGTCATCTGCAAATATCATTGCTTTAATTTTCTCCTCACCTGGTTTCCCTACCATTATATTCATTATCATTTCCATCACCAATACAAATAGTTATGGTGAGAGGGCACTTTCCTGCTCGACCCCATTTTTTAATTGGAACCACTCTGTCCACCCTCTCTCCGTCTTGTCCACCTTATCAACATCCAATTTTGTTTTATTATAAAATGTGGTAATTTATGGTTTATGAAATTGAAAACTATTTAGATCTTCAATTTCGTCTTCCTCACTGTCATCAGAAGCACCAAATTTGTCTTTGTCAAGCCTGCGTAGAATGTCTTTGTTGTTAGGTCCATACATTCTCCTGTAACTAAAAGTATACAAGTGTAAAAGCACTAACAAAACTAAACAGTAGTAGCAGACTAACACGGGACGATCCCGGATCCCACTATGAACTGCGGAAAGGCAGGCCACACAGATCTCAAATCGCTTTTACTAGCGGATGGCAACAGAACTATGATATTGCGGATTCGCACGCTGCTACGTGTGTACCGGAGTGTTAAATGTGTTTTTATGTGTGTTATTGTTTTATCTTGTTCTAATTTAAACTGTGAACGGTGTGATTAGAAGTGTTCTTTAAATTACAAGGTTTTTTTTTTTAGCATGAGTGGCCTTCACCTACCCCAAGAACTTCTCCTTTGGGAAAGGCGATTACCAGATTCCACACTATTGATATAAAAGATAATTATTTTAAGCCAGAGCTTATGACAAAGCTGACTATGAATATTGAACCAAGAAAGTTATTTATTGAACTCAGCCAGATTTACAGCATTCCAAGAGAAGCATGGTTGATGTCTTTTGATGGGGCAGGCAAACTTTGGTATACCTTTGCCGCCACGCAGGGACTCCATCTGGTAGATAGTGCCGCCATTTTCCACCCATACTCTCAGGTCATTGTCTATTATATACAATTATTAATTAATGTATTTATTCTCTAACTGTTAAATAACACTTATTTTTTTCACCGAAACAAAACTGACATCAGGATATTTGAGTACTCAACGGATATTTTCACTACCTTAGTTATTAACATTAGAGTTTGCAATATCAATCTTTATAAATTAATTCTTCAATCCCGGCCTTGAAAAGTGAACCTGTTATTTCCAAGCAAGGTCAATAATATTTGTATAGACCTCGCAATAAGCAGTCATGTTTGGTACAAACAAGATAACTAGAACACTTGGTCAAGATGAGAGGCCATTTCACTCTTTTAAAAGTGGACATTTTGATTCATAGAACAATATTGATAAAATTAAGTCAAGTCATGGGAATAATCCATAGGTTTAGAACTAAGAATAAAGTTATCTAAAATAAGTTTGACTATTTATTGTTTATATACGTGGTATCTTAACTCACATCATGAAAACAAATTTAGGGTGTTTAAAAACAAGGTGATTATAGGAAGATATTTGAGTTAAAAAGGCATAAAAAATACTTTGGAGTGTAGGAGGTTACATAATGATGAGTTACACACCCAATATTAATCACAAGACACTGTTAGGATAATCAAGTCTTGTGGATTATGTACCAACTTATCCCCTACTGGAGTAACTTGGTAACGTGACAAACAAGGTGAAATTTAAATGTAAAAATAATTTGTTTAACAATAAATACTATTTATTTAGAGTTCAGATAAGTATAACCCAAACGGGTTGGTCGCAATGCTTGTTGTGTTACTGTCGTGTTAGACTGGATGGCCAGTGATGGGAATATCAGAGTTTGAATCCCAGTCTGGTGTATCAAAGTGGGTGAGGATGTTTTATTCTAAATGTTTACTCACTCTTCCTCCACTTTATTGAGGGTATACTTCCTCTTAAAGTCTACTATCCTGTGCTGTAACCAGCATTTACTCATCCTAGACGATATCTTCTCTTCAAAGAACCATTTTAGTGAATATAAATAAATGTCTGCAAGCTAGCTACTATTGAGAAAAGATCATGATATTTAGCTTCCATCGATCAACATTGACAGCATTTATAAAATGTGGCATCCCT
This sequence comes from Timema shepardi, assembly GCA_902151425.1. Lineage (NCBI taxonomy): Eukaryota > Metazoa > Arthropoda > Insecta > Phasmatodea > Timematidae > Timema > Timema shepardi. The sequence continues at coordinate 36,685 of CABFVX010000219.1, read as the reverse complement.
AAAGCATGTACCTCGTTGTATAAATACATACATTTAAATTTAGTTTCTATTTTAATGGTTAATAAAAGTTCTTCAAATGATGGTTTTGCTATATTTGTTATCGCCACCCACACCACATCACCCTGCTGTTGAGAAAAGAATAATTTATGCTTTTTTATTTTATTCACAAAAGGTCTCGCTCCCCCTCTTTCTCCAACGCACTTACAATAGTCGATACTTTTAATTTTGTTGAAAATGTCATGAGACATCTAGCGATAAGACTCTATACACTCTATGTATAAAGAAGTTCCATAAGAGCAATATTATTTAAAAATAGTTGACGATTTATCATCTAAATGTGCCAATAAAATTTAAAATATCAAATTTGTAGCTCTGTAAAAATTACCAAACTTAGCTTGAAGCGTTGAATTCCAAAATATGTATATTTGCTTGTTTAACTAAAAGATTTGTTTGAAAAAAATATTTGATCAACAATATGTGTAAATCTACAGCACCCTCTTCTGAACCCTTAAGCTAGATACTAAAATTTGGAGAGTTGACTAAAATAGCTCATATTATCAAGATTTTATGGGTTCCTATCAATCTTTGGAGCCGATTTAAAGGAAGAGGGGTTAAAAGTGGCCTGAGTTGTATCGTGAAAAGATGCCCGGTAGTGCCTGCACAGAACTTTGATATAAAATATTCTCTACACCTCTAAGACAAGCACTTTTATAAAATAGGATTATTATAATCTTTTTTTATGCACTGACCCTTAAAGGCGCATTTTTTCAGTTTGATTTTTATACATACATATATAACCTGAAAAAAAACTATACAAATTAGAGACAAAATCAAATATCCAGTAGTTTTACACAATTTTTAGTTCTCAGATGTCACATACTATGACAGTATATTTGTATGATAGTTTTCAAGTGTGGGTTTGCTTGCAATATCCTAGGTTTAAAAGGGGTAGGGATAGTGGAAGGTATACAGAACAATAGTGGGATCCCGAGCATATGCTCAGTCTACCTTTTAACCTATAATGCCAGCAAACCCATTCTCTTGTCCGCTCAGCATCCACTTTGTGAAGTTCTTGCATACGGCCCAGTGTGCTCAGGACCATACTATTGATCCAGTAACCATTCACTAAAGTTCTTGCTTACCACCCTAAGTGTATAACCTGGATGAATAAAAATATGTGGTGCTAAAAATAAAATCAAAATTAGTAAAGCCAGACTGATTGTTTTTTAAGGGTCACGTTTTACTACTTTTTAAGGTTATATGCCTATGTAATAATTTTACTCTTATGTGTTATGGATCAAGAAGGTTAAATTTAGAGGAAGTGTACCCTCATTTGTGTGGCGGGAGAGTGGAAAACAATTTCCAGCTCGCTTGACAGGGATCGAACCCTGATAGCCCTGTCTTTGGTGCCAATCTTTCACGAGAATGACACCTTAAATCATACGGCCCTCAAATAAGTTGTTTGGTGAACTTAAAACTTTTTTCGTTCATTCAATATGGATTTTAAGCTAACAACTTTAGGCGAAATGATTTTGGGATATATCTCAACAAAATCAATTTTTTATACGAGCTTTGGCCAAATGACTGAGTGATTTTAATAAGATAGATTTTTTTTGTACTAGAAATAAATTGTCAGTCAAATGACTTCTGGTTTCAATTTTAGGTCAAATGACATGTCCCCCTAAATAGAGCTAGTTCAAGATGGGGATAGGTCACATACTTTTGTAAGTGTAGCAATTAACTTGATAGAGTTCTTAATGCCATAGAGTAAGTAAATACTGTATACTAGAGAAATAAAAACATGCAATTTATTAAAATGCCTCCATATTCCTCTTTCCTTCCACCATTCTTCACCTGTTATTTGCTTACATTCTTCTCCTCTCACTTACACACTTGCTCTTATCTCCTCCTCACATCTCACTGTTATCTGCTCATATATCTTTTGGCTTCCTTTGCAGTCTTCTTCCCACACACATTGTCATCATTCTCTTTGATATTCTCTTCTTTACTATCTCATGTACTCCTTGTACTACCCCACCCGCCCACTCTTTCCCAGATAAATTAATTATTAATCCTGTTTCTCATTGTGACAGCTAACATGTCCCTCATAAACTTAATTCCTCTTGCCTCCATTTTTCCACTGCATACAAAGTAAGTCCTAAAAAGCTTTTTTTTTTCTACACTTCAAGAGCACTTCTCTCCTCCATAGCATGTCTCATACACACACCTATAGAACAACTCTCCCTGCTGCCCTCTTCTTATTAGATCCTCTGACTATATTTCAACCTTTCACCTCGATCATGCTTCAAAGATCATTTATTTTACATTCTGTACCTTTCTCAGCTCTACTTCATCCAACTTTATAGCTTTACCAGGCTCTATCTTCTTAGTTATTATTACCATCACTTCCAACTACTCCGTACTAAATGTCTTTCTGCGCACTTTCACTTACTCATTCTATCCCGGTTGCTGTTCTTTTACTTCCTTTTCTTTATCCCCGCTTCACCCCCCATACCATCAAGTCATCAACAAACATCATGACTTTCATTCTTTCCTTCCAAAGTTTACTTTATTTTCTTTCTGGCCATTTCCATTACCGTTACATAGAGTGATGTTGAAAGGGTACTCTCAAGTTTCACTCAATTTTTCATTTGGAAACCCCTTTTTTCCCACCTTCCCCCTCTTAACACAACTTATGTTATCCTCATACATACTCATCACCACTCATCATTCCACTCCAGCTTCTGTCGCTTTCCAAACTTTATTTCTACCCACACTTATCATGTGCCTTCTCTACGTCCATAAATTCAGTGTCAAAACATTCTTTATTCCAAACACAGGACTTCCAAAAATATATTGGTGAGTGTGTTGTGTTTAAGGAAAAACCTTATTCACTCTTGAATTGTAACATAATCTAATGTGTTGTATAAAGTACAGTATTTAGAGTGATTCAGTCCAAGGGGTGAACATAATATCATGCACAATGATAAAAGGAAAATAGTTCACCCCTTAAACTATCCCATAGAAGCAGTGTTAAGTGTATTACCTTTATGTATTACAAATAGTTTTTTGGTTATATTTGGAAGAAGGTACAGTAAATGAGGATAGACAATATGGCTTTTGCAATGAAAAGAAAAACACAGTTCACAATTAACATTGCTGTCACTGGATAAAGAGGTAATGGCTGCCTCGTGAAGAAAATTGATCATAACCGCCCATTCACCAAATTAGGTTTCATTCTATTAGAAAAGGGTTTGTTTTAATGATATACATAGTTTTATGGCAAAAAGAGTTGTAACACGTTCTCATTTTCTAGTACATGGTACATTTTGCCTACAATGCATTTGGTCCTCGATTTTGGAGCCAGTCACTCGGCATAGAAGAAATCGGTGCACAGTTTCGTGAAAACCTACCAGGTTACATGTTTTGTTTTGTTATTTTTATGAATGCTTTGATGAGTAATTTCTAACCTGGGGATTGTTCCTATGTTTCCAGTGGGGTTACAATGCTTGTCGAGGTTATAACTTTATCTTTACTTTTTTAATGTGACTATAATGATTATAGGACACAGTAATGAATAGAAGCTGAAGGAGTGGGGTTTGAAAGAAGCATCTTACATTGGTTTGGGCATGTTGAGAGGATGTGTGTGGATCGAGTGACGAATAAAATATATAAAATTAGAGTGTGTGTATCAATGGGAAGGGGTAGGACATGGCCAATTGTTGTAGAAGATTGTGTTAAAGTAGACGATTGTGTGAAAAAGAGAAACATTAAGCATTTTAAGAACAAAAAAGCATGTATAACTCAATGAATGGATTTTGTAGAAGAGAAGGGAGTATGTAAGTATAGGGAATCATGGAGAAAGATGGTGAGAATGGATTAAGTACAAAGTTGTTTTTTGAGAAATATGCATAGTTTCTTGTTTATTCCTTAAGGGAATGCTATGTATGTATATGTAAGATGGTAGAAAATTCAAATTGAAATGTAAGCATTTTAAATGATCAAAATTGTTATATCACTGCTTAGGTTCCTGTTGGTTATTCAAATTTGGCAGTTTCTTTCTCACTCAGTTTTCTATAATAGTGTTAAGTTTAGGCAAGTGGTGTTATTATAACTTAAAAATTACCTACCGGGCTTGTTGATTCTCTTTCGAGACTTCTAAGTCGCATTCATACAGTCATTGTATAAGCATTTAATAATAATTAAATCAATTATGTAGGCCTAACAACACACTTGTTTGGTATGTTGGGGATGAGGTCAGGATTTAAATTATTACCAAGCGTATTAAGGTGTTTTTTTTCTAAACAGGTTTTCTTTTCTTTTCTTTCCATAAAAATTAAATTACATTTCCTCTCAATTCTACTTACCCCACAGGTGTAATTAAATATGGATAGCCTGGATGTGTAGTAAAATAAACTGAATATAATAATTTAAAAAATAGGATATTATTACTTCTAGTTAATCAAAGGGTCACAATGGTCTCAAAAACAAAAATTGGGGTCAAACTCTGGAAAATGTTGGAAACCACCGTCCTAGGTAATATGTTATGATTGTTATTTCAGTTTGATATTGGCATGTGCAAAATTTGAAAACTTTTATTAGAATTCATTTTAAATATGAGTAAATTTCGACTTAGTTCCAAAAAAATTCTTGCCTTGCAGACTACATATAAAAATATTGACAGCTAGAAGAGACATTTATGTACACATTTTTTTCATTTTATGCTATTATATCTAGGCTACATAAAAAGATTAATGTTTACATGAATTAAATCTGAATCAATTGAATTGAAACTCAGTTTGTTGGCCGCTTGGGCAAAGACTGGTAATAGGCTGGACTGCGGAAAACAGGGAGATCAGAACTTGATTCTGGTCGGGTGGACTAAGGGTGGGTTTGTTCTAGATGATTTTCCACTCTCCCTCCATGCAAATGCAGGTACACTTACTCTAAATTCAACCTTCCTAATCCCTAACACATTAGTATAATTAATACATAGGCATACAACCCACACAGGTAGTAAAACGCGGTGGAAAAAAAATGTAAATGCATGTTGTGCTATCAGCGGCAGGTGTAATAAATAGGTCTATGTGTGCCCACACCTCTCTTGGACCCTTCCAACGCTTTGGGAGACAATGTGTCAGCCCCCGTTCTCACCGGTGTCGATATTAGGGTTTCGCGCACCAGACCTGGTGCGCGATACAAGTCGTTATGAATGGGTTGTAGGAAGAAAGTCACTCAGGATGTTGTCACACAAGTCTTTAATCAGGACTCTAATTCTTCTACCCCTCAGTTGGTTCAGTTATACAACTTATATAAAAAGAAACCCCATCTTCATTCCCGCGCATGATAACATCGCAATCCCTAACTCGCTCCAAACAAGCCCAGAGCCAACGGCTCGTGAACGGCTGACGCGCATGGACACGAGTCAGAAACCAGAGTGAGAAAGAGCCATGCAACCCGACGCGCCAGGTGCGATGAGGCCGTGCGCAGTTAACCGCGCATGGCAATAAGGGGGAGGGGGAACGGGCAAACCGCACTGCGCGTGGTCCCAAAGATAAGTGACGAACTCGGCACATATGTTGAGAATTTTTGCAACTAAACATTATCTAACAGTGTTAAAAGTCATATTTATAGATTACAACATAGTACCTCATTCCAATTTTGTGAATATTTTCTATGTTTGAACTTGTTGCTTTAATTTTATAATTGATTCAATCTTTTACTATTTACAGATAATATATATTCATCAGATGATATAAAGAGGACATTTAATCTTCTGACAGCAACCCTCACACTTGCTGAGGAGACTCGACAAGGTACCAAACACAGCATCCACTTACTCTTGTATATTTTAATACTACATGGAATTATATAAAAGATAAAGAGATATAAGCTCATAATTATTAGGCCTACCAACTGTTTTGTTTCTGTGGCCAGGTCAATTTAGTAAATGGCCATTATTCTTTCTCCTTTATTTGCTTTCATTATTCTCAGTTTAATTGCTGTCTTTTACCTGTATGCTTCATCTCTAGCATTCTGCTTGGGATTTTTTCCTTTCCTATCCTAAATACATGTTCATACCATTTCAACATTACTTCCTCTACTATCTCATATACTTCAACATCTTAATTACATGAATATACCATCTCAGTCTTGCTCCCTCTACTATCTTATGTACTACTTATTCTACTCCATGAAATAGATTACTATTTTTTGGAAGTGTTTTACCTCTATTTCTATTTGGGGAAGGCATCAGAGCCGAAATATTGTGATTTACCAACATTTTTCCCTATTTTCTTTCCTTTCTTTTTTATCAATTTCCATGAGCAGGTTGTATATTTTCTATATTCTATTCGGACTTCAGTTGTCTTTTTTTCTGTGCAGACACTTTTGTCATAGTTTGTTTGCGTCTCCCGAATACCAAAACCAAGAGGATATTTCCTACACTTTATTTAGTATATCCACTAAAAAAAAATTTTTAAAGTACTTGTAGTCTAATACACCTTAACAGTTTGAGTTTCATTTTAGTCAACAATTTGTTTTCAGACTATTATAATTCATTGTTTGTGCTTTGTTTGAGTTGGTATGTTACATGAATATCATACAATATGTTTCCTTACTTCACATGAACATTACATTAATATAATGAGGCCTCAACTCTGAGGGTTGAGCCTAATTTTCTTCCCATCCATGTGGAGCTAGTTTGCACCATCTGGGAGAAAGCACGTGACCTTGGAAAATCCTGAAAGAGCCGTTGCTCTCTGTACAGGATTTCTATGAGCAGGCAAGAAAGAGAGTACAAGTTTTGCCAGAAAGGTATTTTCACATACCTTCCAGGGATATATAACATGCCAAAATCGACAAAGGACTGACGGTCTTACTTTTTCACTGAAGGAAGTTGTGTTACAGATTGTCATCACTCAGGAAAAATCCATTGACCTTGGCTAGGTTTTAATCTGCAAACTTTGGGTCCTGAGGCGAGCACTTTACCGCAAGACCATTGAGCTCACAACATTATGTTTATAATGATCCTGGCAATAGGGTTTTTAATAGGGGTGGATTCTTCTGTTATCTTAAATTCTAAGAATATTACAGATTTTAAGATTTAAAAAAAACTAAATGTTTAATAGCCCAAAACTTAACAGACAAACCTTTCATCTAAAGCCTGGACCTTAAATGTATCCTAACTCAATATGAATTTACATTATAACAAAATACTGTTAGCATTTCACCATTTACATACTATTACTATTTTAAAAAACAGCTAAATAACAACTTGCTTCTATGGCCTCATGGTTTAAGTTGTCACTCTTGTGTTAGACTAGACTGACAATGATATGGAGATCAGAGTTCAAATCCCAGTGGGCTTACTGTTGGTGGTTTTTCATAAATGGTTTTCCTCTCTTTCTCTCTCCATCTCACTTTATGCAAATGTGAATACACTTCCTCTAAATTCAACCTTCCTCATCCTCAACTCATTAGCATAAGTAGTACATATGTGTATTAGCTGAACACTTAATAAGTCCGCCCACACACTAACGGCCAAGTTGTGGTAGCATTGGCCAGAAAAATATGATGTGGCCAATTGTACATTGTGCCATAAAACTCCATTCACTCTATTGGCTGAGGTGGCAGAATCACTGTGACTTGACCGCTAGTGCATGAGTGGCCTAAGACACAGGTCTGAAAAAAAACATAACTACTAATGTGAACAAATTAGAATTGAAAAAAAAGGAACCATGTTAAATTTAATTGAAATTTCCAAATTCGGGATTCATAGTTAAAATTTAACAAAAAGTATAGTTAAATAAGATGGCCTATTTACTTTTAAAGATAAAATTAAAATTGTAAATTTGAATGCATCTATTTTTTCCAGCCATACAAATGAATTCACAGTTCTTTGATTCCTTAACTTCGTCCATCACATGGACTTCCCCTGTGACAATGGTTCGTCTCGTTTGGAATATGCCGTTGTGTTTAAACTGGTTGGAACTGCTTCTCTTTAAGATCTTTGAGGTAGGCAAATACTCGACTAATCTGGTCCACACACACACAGTTGTCTTTTCTTAATGAGCTCCAACACTACCAGAAATTAATTTGAGAATTCCTGTGTGTTTGTGTGTTCAAGCGTCTTCTGTTTTACAATGTAAGTAAATATATTATTGGGGGATTTTTAAAATCTCAACTACGCTTTGAATTTTCATGGGTTTCAACTTTGCTTTGAATTGAAATATTGGACATTGTATATTACTTAATGATGGGATTTGATAGTTGAAAAATGATAATCATAATTTTGAATTGGAATTTATTTCAGAGCTCTAACACTATACCAGTGGTTTAGCCCCATCGGTATAATCTTAGAGAAACTTAAAAACCAGACTCCAGACCATTAATTTAACACTTAATTGATGTATAAATCAACATTATAACTAGTCGTAATTATAATAATAGAACTCAATATAAAGAATTGTTATAAATTTAGGATAGAAAATATTTTGTGAATGGTGCTGAATCTAAGATCATTTGAAAATTTAAGTAAAAATACTGTCCTTAATATCTAAGAGGATATTAAATATTTACAAATATGAGTCAAAATCAGAATATAAAGAATTAAATAATAGAATTATAATAATAACAGTTATGTAAAAGACTCATATTTATTAATATTACCAAATATGAGTCAAAATCAGAATATAAAGAGATAAATAATAGAATTATAATAATAACAGTTATGTAAAAGACTCATATTTGTTAATATTAACAAATATAAGTCAAAATCAGAATATAAAGAATTAAATAATAAAATTATAATATCAAAAGTGATGTAAAAGACTCATATTTGTTAATATTTAATATCCTCTTGGATATTAAGGACAGTATTTTTACTTAAATTTTCAATTGATCTTAGATTCAGTACCATTCACAACATATTTTCTAGCCTACATTTATAACAATTCCTTACATTGAATTCTATTATTATAATTACGATTAAATATTGTTTCCTTACTACAACTCATTATGTTTTTCAAAAATTGTAACTAGTGTTGGGACCCTTGAATTCTTCGAATCCTCAAAGATATTCAATATTTGATGAGTTGAGAAAATTTCAGAGTCAAGACTAAAATCATTTATTTTTTTTAATTGTTTTCAATTTTCAAGTGAAATTAGTTTTTAAGTTCTAAAACCGCCTATTGAGTTATTGGTGCTAAAGAACTAGTTATAATTATAGGATGAACTTCCACAACCAAGCCCCAGACCAGTAATTTAATGCTTAACTGAATGTATGAACGTATACATATGCAGCAAAAACATAGAGCTTGAATGTAAGAGAGACTAGGAAAATGGTGGCCATGGGAATGAAGTTTGTGAGGAGCATGTTAGCTGTCACAAGGGAAAACAAGATTAGAAATTAAGTTATATGGGAAAGAGTCGGGGTTACAGGAAGTACATGAGATAGTAGAGGAAGTGAGACTGAGATGGTATGAGCATGTAAGGAGGATGGAAAAAGAGAGGATGCCAAATAAAATGTTGGAAATAAAGAGAGTAGGAAAAAGACCGTAGAGGAGGCCAAGAAAGAGATGGGAGGAGCAGATAATGGAGAGTGTTCAAGTGAGAGGAGAAGAATGGGAGAAATTAGAGGAAGATTGAGGTAATTTACTAAAGTGACTCTGCCACAAGCTGGAAACGATGATGATTATGATGACAAATAGTAATGTTAAAATTATTTCTTATGATTCATTCAATATAACAGTCATACATTCAGGTAAGTGTTAAATTAATGGTCCGGGGCCTGTTTGTCAAGTTTATCCTATAATTGTAATTTATTCTGAACCACCAATAAGCAGTTTTATAACTCATAAACCAAAATTCACTGGAAGTATTGAAAAAAAATATTTTTTTATGATTTAAGTCTCGAATCCAAAATGTTCTTGAATTCCAACTATCCTTAAGAATTTGAAGGATTCGAGGGCCCATCCATAGATATATTCATATTTCCTCATATGTTATAGATGTAGTCCTTTCACCATTTAACAAACCTTAAAGTTGATAGTATTCACTGTTTAGCAGTCCTTAGTTGATGCTATTAGTGGGTTGTTTAGAAATCCATACCATACTAAAGGAACAACTGATAGTGAAAATGGTTAATACATTTAAGTAGTTGGAAAAACCCATATGCTTAGATCATATAAAAACTATTAACTGTATATATATATAAAATAATGGATACATTTTGTATTGAAATTAGCAACTTATTAGTGCTGAATTTTTTATGTATATATTATATATTTAATTATTAATTATGGTTCCACTATCTTAAAAGGGCCGACCTCATAAAAGAGTTATGGATCATATTAATATTATACTTAACTGCTGACGATATAATTTTAAATCTGTTAATCTGTGTGTCCAGTTTGAGCGTTACTTCTTGCCATTCTGTCATTACCCCCTGAGGAAAGCAGTGGTGTCAACTGTGACCCACATTTACAAAGTACTCTGTAAAGAGGCTCGTTTACTCACCAAATTGGCAATAATGGTGGCCGAGGGAATTTATTTTAAAGAAAGTTCATCTGGAGGGAGGTATGTATAATACGCTTTACAATAACCTAACTAGTCTCACTAATCTCAGTTTTACAGACCGCAGCTGCTGCCTATTTATTAAAGTAGCTCCTTGTTTATCCTCACGGTATTGAGTTTGGAAGCGCTGGGGATTGAACCCAGGACCTTTTAATCTGTAGTCAAGAACTCTGACCACTAGATCACAGATATTATATTGTACATAATTCAACTTGAATATTTATTGATGTATTTTTTGGGAGCTTTAGGTTTTAACCCTTTCACGGCTCTAATTGTTTTAAACTTTGTTGAATTTCATTCACCAGTGTTATATACATTTATAAACGTATGACTCTCTAACTTTCTTTACTGCTGGTTTCTAGAGTATAAGGTTGGCCAGTTTAGCCGGTTTTATTGTTCACTTGGCGGGAGCTGATGACGTCGCTTTGTGACCAGAGCAATTCCACTGTACACAACCATATAAACTTCGTAGTGTAGCACATTTAAATACATCGCCCTACACAGCTGTGCGATACTTCAAATATAGTGTCCTTTATAATATAATGTACTTATTACATATTATGTACTTATTCAACACAATTTGATGACTACAACAGTTCATTTTATTCTATTTTAAGAATGCAATAATATTATTTATACATTAAAAAAAAACAATACAATGAAACTGTACGACCTGAGAAAAGTACTGTTGTAGTTAAAATTTGGATATTCTTTGTTAGTGGTTTTAAGCTTGATATAATATTATATTTTTGTGTTTTTATCACTTTATGCACTAAAATTAATCACGTAGAAAATGTTTTATTGCACAATTGCTTGTAATATTTAGTTTTATTCTGAAAAATCAAGTTATCATCACAACGTAAATTCAATTACCTCAGATTTCTTTATATGAATATTGTTTTGTACTTTACATAACATCTCAGAGTGGTGGTACTTGAGCATTATCATCAAAAATTTTTAATTTTCGAAGCAGAGTCGAGGTTGATATTTGACATGAAGCCAAGTCAAAACCTTACACACCCCTTTATTTATTTAGTGTATTCACCTGCAGTTTTCAGCAGATGTATTATTTCTATTTATTCTATACTAAGGGGATTTTAATGTGTTTCTCCCTTTATAATTTATTTTTTATAAGGAGCTAATGACCTTAAACAAACTACCTGGTGCCTGAACACAATATGATACAGTCTAACGTTGACCACTAAGTGACTCACACATATTGTGAACAATTAAGGGCACTTATTAAAACGGTGATGACTTGCCTGAACAAAGACAACCAGTAATTTACAACATGTTTAGTCACAAATATGTTACATTTGGTTTATCGACATGTTCTCAGATGTCACAAGGCTCGTATAACTCTCATGTATGCCCTGGAGTGCTTACTGCCAAAGATGAAGTGTTTTTTAGAAGGGACTCCCTACAACCTTTTGGATGGTAAGAGTTTATTATTTTTTGTACGAAGGGTTTTATTATTTGATTCACAGATGAAAGCCGATTGGACTCTTCCTTGAACAAGAGGAGTAAGGTATCATTCTTGAGCACTTTTTAAATGTGAAACAAAGTCGAAATTAAGTTTGGAAAATGTGAATCAAAGTTAATAAAGGTTTTTTTATTTTTTCTATTCATTAAACACATCTGGGTAAAGATTAAGATTTAGATAAAAAAAAAAAATATTTTTTTAAGCTGGCATACCTGAATTCAACTACAGTTGATTCACAAACTCTTTAAGTAGTGCACACTCACACAATTTTCTTTATGTATTGAGGGCTGTCAAACTATATTCTTTCTAGTATTGTAAGAATTGAGAATAAATCCTTGGCAAAAATTGTTGATAGCATGGTTATAAACTCTGAAATTCAAAAAAATTAAAATACTAATGTTTAATCAATACAAAATTATTCAGAATCCAGTAATTTCTCATCCTTGACCATTATTAGATACCACGTTGGCCCCAATATAGGGCATTGCTTTTCTCTTAAAAATGTTCTTCCACAACTGTACTTAAATTTTACACCTAGCCTAACATTTTTCACTGAAAAAACTGTCAGATTCCTACAGAGGTCTATTCGTTATCATACTGTAACTGTACTGGCTGGCCAGGGCAGGAATAAATGTGCATGCACGTGTTTTATAGAATTAAGATCAAAATCAAAGTGAGAACCCAGTACAAATGTGGAAACTATCACGCTCATGCGCATTTAATAATAAACTCATGGTCAAACCAGAGAAAGAGAGGATTTACACGCTTCATTGTAATTGTACTGGTGATTCAGTAGGTCAGTGTATGTAACTCAAGCTAGCCCACCACATTGCGGAAGCTTAATTTACTTTTGTTCAATCGTTTGTGCTCTCTTTATGCTCATATGTGCCCAAAAATGAAAATTGTCCTGTGAAACTAGCCTTTTTAAATAACATTTAATGTGGTAGGCCAACTTGAGCTCAAGCTAGCCCGCCACATAATGAAAAACACAACCAAATTATATTTATGTCACTCCATTTTGCTCTATTTGTGCTCTAGTGAACATTTAATGTGGCGGGCTATATTGAGCTTTCCCTATACTGTAACCTGTATACAACTTGATTTCAAGATGGCCCACCACATTTTGAAAAAAATCAATGCAACTAAACTTTTTTTCATTATTCGTTTGGTTTTAATTTGTGCTCATATGTGCCTGAACATTTACATTTGTGCAACGCCACATTAAATGTTATTTAAAAGGCCTTGTTTCACAGCACAAAAGTTCATGTTCGGGCACATATAAGCACAAACAACTGATACTAACAGAATTTTGTTACAATAGTTATTTTCAAAATGTGGCAGGCCAGCTTGGACTCAATTTTTCCGCAGGCTATGGTATAGGAAAGGCTTAAGTTGGCCCGCCACATTAAATGTTCTATAGATTGTCTAGTTTTAGATCACATATTCTCATTTTTGGGCACATATTAGCGCAAATGGAGCACAATGAAGCCATGTGAATAGAATTTGGATCTATTATGTTTTTCAAAATGTGGTGGGCCACGCTAGCCTGCCACTTATTGAAAAACACAAAATGACAAAATTCTATATATGTCACTCCATTGTTCTCCGTTTGTGCTCATATGCCCAAACATAAACATTTATGCTATAAAATTAAGCATTCTAGAGAACATTTAATGTGGTGGGCCAACTTGGGCCTTCCCTATACCATAACCTTTGGAAAAATCGAGCTCAAGCTGGCCCGCCATATTTTGAAGTAATCATTGTAACAAATTTCTGTTTTCAACATTCATTTATTCTTTGTTTGTGCTCATATGTGCCAGAAAATGGACAGTTGGGCTCTCTGTTAGGTGTTCTAGAGATCATTTAATGTGGTGGACTAACTTTAGCTTTCCCTAAACCAAAGCCTGTTGAAAACTTTTACTCAAGCTAGCCTGCCACATATTGAAAAGATTACCGTAACAAACTACTATTTGTGTCATTTTTTTGTACTCTAATGTGCCCAAACATGAACTTTAGTGCTGTGAAACATGGCCTTTTATATAAAATTTAATTTGGCAGGCTAATTTGAGCTCAGCCGCCACATATTGAAAAACACAACATAGCAAAATTCTATTTATATCACTCAGTTGTAATTCGTTTGTGCTTGTATGTGCCAGAACGTGAACGTTTGTGCTGTAAAATTAGCTTGAGCAGCCCGCAACATTAAATGTTCTCTTAAAGGTCTAATTTTAGAGCACAAATGTTAATGTTAGAATACATATGAGCACAAACTAAAACCGAATGAATGATGCAAACAAAGCTTTGTTGAAATGATTTTTCCAAATGTGGTGGACCATCTTGATTTAAAGTTGTCTACAGGTGACAATATAGGGAATGCTCAAACTATCCCACCACATTAAATGTTCACTAGAGCGCCTAATTTTAGAGCACAAGTGTTTATTTTTGGGCACATATGAGCACAACAGAGTACAATGAAATGGTCCTAATAGAATTTTGTTACATTGATTTTTTCAATATGGTAGGCCAACTTAAACTCAATTTTTCTACAGGTTATGGTATAAGGAAGTCTCAAATTATCCCGCCTTATTAATTGTTCTCTAGATTGCCTAATTTTAGAACACAAATGTTAATTTTCGGTCACATATGAGCACAAACGGAGCACAATGTAGTTACGTAAATAGAAATTTTGTTATGTAGTGTTTTTCATTATGTGGTGGGCTAACTTGAACTTAAGTTAGCTTGCCACATTAAATGTTTAAAAAAAGGCTAGTTTCACAGCACACATTTTCATTTTCGAGCACATATGAGCACAAATAAAGCACAAACGATTGAACAAAAAATAAATAAAGCTTCCGCAATGTGGTGGGCCACTTGAGTTATGTGGTCATTGTTAGTTGGTGGAAGAATTTGAGTTATGTTTCTAATATCTAAAAATGCTAAATTTTACGAGTGCTTGGGCATCGAGACAAGCATTTAAGGAGCCTACTAAAAATATGTCATATTTGTTAAGCTTTTACCTCATGGTATAATTAAGACCTTTTAATTTTCATATAGAAGAACTTCAAAATTTTAGGGATGTTTTATGTGTGAGGCTTTACTAAATTTGGGCCAATACAGTAATCCAAATATATATGTGTGTGTGTTTGCCTGGATAGCCGTTCTGCGAGAGGGTTGGTTTGAATATGAACAAGATGATGGGGAGAGTGTCACCATCCCTTCAGATGTGTTCTCGTTCATCGATTTGGAGGGAGTTTGTGTTCCAAATGTTGACAAGCAATTCATCAGTAACATCAGGTAGAACACAATATGCCACTCTTTTTTTTTTGTGTGCCCAAGAGCTTAATTAAGTCAAAAATTTTGTTATGTTTGAATATTTTTAAGGGATGTGCGAGTAGGCGTTATACACTTCCATTCAAGTTTGGATGAAACCTTTGAGTTGTTATTTACTTCGAGTAGTGTAGACCATTATTTGTACTATAAATATTTCAAGTGTAATTTTTGCTATAGATCCTTGCATAAATCATAAATAAGTACAAACTAGGGCTCTGCAAGTACTCGGATTTCGAGCTTTGAGCCGTGTTCCTCATTTAAGCTCGAGATTGAGATTTAAAGTTGTGTAGATCATAATTTTTGAGCTTCCACTTAATATACGTATAAATCAATTTTAAAAATGCATTGGTAAGTTAAGGATATTTAATTCAGTTGATATCGACACTTTCACTTTTAAATCATTTGGTAACTTAACTAATTGGTAAATCTAATATCAAATTTCAGTTTAATAATGCAGGGCTCTATAATTACTTTCAACTGGTAAACTTATTCAATACTGTTCTTCATTTTGAATGATCTTTGATTGAAGTTGCATTGCCATTACAAGGCAATAAGAATAGATAAATAGATTACTAAATAATTTAATAATCATTATTTTTAATATATTTACCTAGTCTCTTTCTAATATAATAGTTTCAGTTAAATAAAAAATTTAACATTGTTAATATATTATGTTGAATGTTTTCATACTTATGATATCTAAAACTTGTATTAATTAATACATATAACTACATAACTATCCCTAGTTTAGGTAATATTTAGTTGTAAAACTATGTTTGTTAGCCCGTACTGATCAACATTGGAATAAATATTTACCAAACTTACCAGATTTAAATAAAAAAGAATTTACAATCTCATATATTTTACTAGAAATATTATTTTGACCGTCTTATTTTTCATTTTAAAGTTTGAACATCAACTTTTTCTAGCTTTAAAAATTGAATCTAAATAAATTTTGCAATAAGGTAAGTTAAAACGCGAGCCCATACAACATTCATGTGCATCTGCCTATAGAGGAATTGCACCAAGGTCCTATTACATTTGGGGTTTCATTATTGGTTGTTTGTGGTTTCACCAAGATCAACCATAGTAGCCCCAGGGGTGCACATACATACATATAGACAAGTAAAAAGAAAAAGGATGTAAATAGAAGTAATGCAATTTAATGAAACAACATGATACATGATAAATATTTAGCACGTAATCTCAATAAGAACAGTCTATACAAACTAAGTAAGATTTTAGGTAGCATTGCCTAAGTCTAGGCCAACAAGGGGCGTGAGGCGCCAGAAGGACTAACTCTGACAATTGAGTTACGTTACTGGTCCCTCAATCACAAGGCATGTTGGCTGCGCACGTTAGTTATGACTTACATAGGGCAAGTTCAAGTCCCGTTACATACGAG
>CABFVX010000219.1:0-19062 GCA_902151425.1 Timema shepardi | reverse complement strand
TCTTCCAAGCGGCCCAGCGAATATATACTATGAGAACCCCACGTGATGGGGTGAAGAGAAGGGGAAAAGATCCTTTTTATTCTGGAACATTGACTCGCGTCGGCCAACATCGTTCACGGCGCTTTCAGTTGATTGTAGTTCGTTGTCCGGCGCGGAGCTCTTGCCTGAGGTCACGCCCAGCCAGTTCCCTCGATGTTGTTGTTTTCAGCGGGGCATCAGACTCGACGGAAGAGTTGGTGAAGTAGGTATGTAAACAAACACACAAATGTTACGGGCGTAGCATTCAACACTATTATCTCATTTGTTAACTCTTGACGACTTGTTTGTAACACAAAAAATATTCGTGTTTTACATTTGAACAGGGCTAAGTCAGATTAGCCCGTTACAGAATGTAATTGGAAAAGAAGACGTGATCATGCATGATTATTACAGTAGTACTAATAAACGAAATATGAAACATTTCAAATTTCTAACTATTTGTAATTCTTATATTTTTTCAGGGTGAATAAAGCTATGTAAGCATATTTTGGGGGAATATTATCTCATTAAAACGTATATTTATTAAACCTTTTTATAATTTATAGTGTAAGTTTATTGTATTTAAAGATGTTAGTGCTGTAACCATTTAATTATGTTTTCTATTATATTTTTATTTTAGTGTTGTTCTTATATTTAAATTATATTTTTTAAAGTATTATTTCTAGTTTAAAAATAAATATTTTCATGTTTTAAACTCTTTTTTTCCAAAAAATGTACTATTTATAAAAATGAGTCTCATTCTTATTTCAAGACTATTTTGTTGTTTTCAACTATTTTTTAAATCTCAAATTTAAAGATGTCATATTTAGGCTATATTTTATGTTTATTTTGACTAGTAACATATTAAATATACTATTTTACTTTGAAAATAAATAAATATATTCTCTTAACATTTTTTTAAAAATTATGAATATACTCACACACAGGAGTTTTTCGAAATACTGGTTTCGAGTTCATCTCGAATGAAAAAAACCCAAACTCGTGGACCCTTAGTAGAAACTTTTTTTTCTTTAATCTATAATACCACAAATTCAAATTTAAAATAAATTTTATATATTTGTATAATTTATTTTTAACTAGACGAAAAGAAAATATTTAAAGACTTTTTTTTCTATGAAATTATATCTTAAAAAGTGAGTAAAATAAACCGAGAAAAAGATTGAAAATCCATTTACTCAAATTTTTCGAAGTTTTGTAAATCTTTGTGTCAAATCCAAACAGCTACAAAACTCAACTAGATCTCAAGTTTTCAACTACTCGCACACCCCTATTAGTTTTAGGAGAAAGGGAGACAGGCAGAGGCTAAATCTTGAGATATTATAGCACCATAGATTCGCCATCATCATCGAATGTTTCCAGTCTGTAGCCGGTTCACTTTATTAAAATGTCTCCCACCTCCCTCTTTACTTCTACCATTCTCCCTCCTTTATTTGCTTCTATGCTTCTTCTTTTACTCACACGCTTGCTGTTATTTGCCTCTTCAATTTCTTTCTTGGACTTCACAAAACGTAGTTCTAGCTTATGAACATAAAAGGAAATATATAAGGACCGGAACCGAGTCACTTATTTGAAACTGTATTGATGATTACTGGCACCATATTTTCAATATCGACAAATTGACCGAAAGACAGCAGAATCGTAACATCACATAGGTTGTTAAAGCAGATTTCCCTTGTTTCCAAGGAATTGGTATGTAAAGTCCGTTCACGATAGGTTTTTACCTGGATGACAGTTCTAAAATCATATGTTTAGGTTTTGTGTTGCCAACACTTGTAAAAGATCACTGTTTTGTTATAAATGTAAAGATCTTTAATTACCTGTTATATATTTCATTTAAAATAATTTAAACTTAAGTTTTCTCTTACTATTTCATTTTTTTTTAATAATTTCTTTCTATCCAACTCGAAACAATATCTTAAACATAATTAAAAGTACTTATTCTTCGTTTTGGAACGTTATTGATTTTGTGTAATATAGTGCACACATCAATTACCTTTTAATACAGGCATCGTATTTACTTGGGAAAGAGAAAATTCTTGTAATTTTTTTTTTCATACAATAAATGATTTTATGATTATTTTATCTTATTTTGAAATATATAACTGAATAAAATATTTTCATCAACTGCCTGTCTGGATCATTCTAAAAAACTTGATTACCGTCATGTTCAACAACGTGGTTTAAATTCGTCATTCGCCATTTTGAAATTTTTGGGAAAGTGGTGTGAATATTTTTTTTAAGTGGAATAAAACAATAAATAAACGTGTCCGTCCTCAAATAAATATATAAATAATATTGGCTTAAATTACTGTGGTTTACTATCATATTAATATATTACCATCTGTTTTCATTACAGTCATCCAAAGTGATAGATGTCAGCTGTTGGCATAGTGATGTATTAGGGATTACTTCTAGTAACATTTCTAGCTGTCATCCAGGTAAACTTAGGTCGTGAATGAATTATAGAAAGAGGATTCTCAATTTTTGGCAGATTTTTGACAGAAGCTCATTCTTGTTTGTTGGAAAGAACCTATAATGCTATATTGTTTGTCAAAGATGCTCTAAACTTCACGACAATAAACCTAACTACATATGGATTTCAAAAAAAAAAAAATAGCCTTGCGAAAGCTGCTCATCAAAATTGATAATGATAGAAAAGGTAAGAATAAAGGGAAGCATCTAAGAAGTATGACTTTCTTTTTACATCCATTACTGTTTCCCTCCTGTGGTCTGGGTCATTATTTTATTCAAGCCATAAAGTTCCTACTACTCACTTGCTAGACCTGTCGTAACTTTATATCCCTTATAATCTAACTTAAGACAGGGACAGACTCAACATCCGGTCCCCAGCCGTTAATTTATCAATGTGGAAGGGTAAACCTATATTTCACAAATGATAAATAAGTATGACATCTTGAAAAAGCAAAGAGGAATAAAGGAAACGTAAACGTGATGAAGAATCTAAATCCATCAATACATGATAAAGAGATGTTAAAAAAAGAAAAAATTGAAGCTTACCCAAAGAGAAAAACTACTGACAGATTATTACACGAAGTAAGCAAGAGATTGAAACTAGCACTGGAAAATAAAGGTATTGTAGAAGCGGAAGTAGTACATGACATGTTAGAAGAACTCATTAAGGTGAGAAAAGAAGAGGTTTTAATGAAAACAGATATAGATAAAATACAAGATGTCCTCTAAGATAAAAAGGCTGTTTTATAACATTTTTTTTTAAGAATGCACAAAAAAAGTGATAAAATTTTTTGTTAATGTTATAGTTTTACTTAAAATATATCTGTTTAATTAGGCGTGTTTTATTATTAGTATTATTTTTAATAACCAAAGTTTTATTTATAAATAAAGAAACCATAAAGTAAAATAGATAAGGGGAGGTTGTGGTAGATAATCTTTTATTTTATGGTTTTACAAATTACATTGTGTACATATAAATCAATTTATCACTTTTTTAAAGTAAATCAGGTTACATTTTTTGTAACATTCACTTCTCCAACCATTTCTAAGCCTTGTTGGCATTTCCAATCCTGAAATATTAATGTAATAGAATAAGATAAAAAACTAATATTAATAAAAAGTTGCATTCTTTTTTGTAATCCATTCAGTATCACATTCATACCTTCAGTTAGGCCTAAGTGTTAAATTACTGGTCTGGGGCCTAGTTGTTTAGTTCAGCCTATATTATAATTGGTTATGAACCACCATTAATCAGTATGAGAACTATAAAATAAATTTCACTTGAAAAAAAAAATTATTTCAGCCTCAGAATCTAAAATTTTCTTTAATCTTTGAATCTTGAATATCCTTAACGGTGCAAGGGTCCCATCCCTAGAACCTAAATTTGGTTTTAAAATCTTAAAATAGCACTAGAAAGCATGATAATTATCACAATCGAACATTCCCTCACTGATAGTATTTCTATTTATTTTTTCAATCCCAATTTGATTCCATAAATTGGTAATTAATACTCTTTGGTTTGGTTGTAATGAATAAAATAAAAATATATTTATTTTTAATATCATTTAATGTTTATCTCATTTCAGAAGCATAGAATATTGGATATCTTTTAAAGGGGTAAAATGTTTGGAACCCAAGTTTTTTTCTGAATCTGTAAAGGTATGTATTTCATCAACAATACAACAGATAAAAACAAAATTTTAAATAATATTAAAATGAAATATAAAAATCAATAATCTAATATAAAGTTGGGTCATATCTACTATTTTATGAATCTTAATTTTCATTTTTTGCTATGAATCTTGAAAAAAAAAATTACACAAAAGAGGAAATGGAACTTGATTAAAATAGTAGAAAACATAAATAATAACCACATATTTAAAAAAGATTGCTTAATCACTCATTTTAACATCCATACATTCAGTTGAATGTTAGATTGATTGTCTGGGGTCTGGATCTAAAGTTTGTCCTATAGTTATTATTTGGGGGGCTGAACCCCACATCAGCAATATCAGAGCCCTTAAATTCCAATTCATAACTATGATAATAAAATGAAGTAGTCCCTAATGGCTTGAAAATGTATAGTAAGACAGTGTAGAAACAATGTACAATAATGTAAAGTAAGTGATGGTGAAGGAAGCTACATTTTTCTAGAATGATTTGTAATATATTTCAAATCATTCTATAACATGTAGTTCTATAGCTTATCGTTCTTTGTGTTTTTTCAATGTGTCTCTTCTAATGATAAAGGAACATCTCCGAACATTCAAAACAATGTGTGAAGTGTAATATAGTGTAAAGCTTAAGAAGAGAAGAAATGAAGAGAGATGTGTGTTTTTCTATCTAGGCTTAACCCAATTATAATTTCAGGTTGGCTTCCTTCACTATCAATTACCTTATTTTATTGCACAGTGTTTCTACACTGTCTTATACAATTCATAATTATGAAACTTTTTTATTTTTTTTAAATCTTGAATTCTTTATTTTCTCTTACCCTTGAATTTCTTTATTTTCTCTTACCCTTGAATTTCTTTAAGTAGAGGTTTGTGAAGTTGACTTTTTCAATTTGAAGTGAAATCAAATCGAAAAATATGAGATATTCCCTAAGCCAAATCCAAATTTGGAAATTTAAAAATAAGTTTAATATAGTGAAAAAATATTATACTTTGCTATGTAAACTATGTAAATTTACACTTATTACAAACATTTTCAATTTTCAGATGTTGGAAAGCTATAAGAAAAAACAGTCTGGAATTAATTGCTCCAATTACCACAAACTCTTCAACAGTTTTTCCCATAATAGCTACAATTCTGAAATAATTATTGATTTTGCCTATGGTAAGTAACTTTTTAAATCTTTTGAATTATGACTAGCCAAATAACATGTGAAGAAACAAATAAAATATTTAGAAATTTCTTCATTCCCACAAGTCATCACAACATCTCGAGGTAAATAAATAAAAAATTGTTCACTTTTCCCTTCTGCGCATTTATATGAATAGCTCAAAAGTTTAATTGAGAGATTTTACAATAACACAAAATGAAGTCCCAGGTTTGATTCTTAACTATTTTAATCATACCTCAATCAGAGATGGATCCAATCTTATTTTCTCAAATTCGAATTGTAAATTTTCTTTTGAATCTTAAATTCAAATTCGAAACCTCGAATCTTTATAAATATGCAATTCAGTTAAAGTGAAAATATTTCAAGTCTAATTTTAAAAATTCATTCTAGGCTTGAGCACTGACAAATGATAGTTTGTTTCCCATGGTTGTCTTTGACTCTCCCAACTATCGATTTATAATATATATAATATTCGCAATCCATATAATTCTTTTTACTACCAATTGCTTGAGATTTTTATTTGAAGTCAAATTCTTCATAATTATAGAGTTAATGTTTTGAAAATTTTACAATTCTTAAATTTCTCAAATATCATAAGAGATTTGAGTGTCCCATTTCTAACTGCAATTTACATAGTCCTAAAGAATATGAGTACTTTATTTGACAACTTTCTCAACCAATATTGTTTAGACTAGATTTTTTTCACCCCTACCATCTAATATTGCAGTGATATAACTGAAGTTTGTGTTGAATAAACTATTTTAATTTCAAATCTTAATTTTACCTATGTTTTTTGAATACAGGGTTTCCAAGCACCTGTAAAATTGGGAATTTGTTCTATTTTGGGGGAAATAAACCAAAAAAAATGGAATAACACCTTAAAAAAACTGGGATACAGTGAAATCTCATTTAATGCACACTTCTCATTAGTGAAATCTTTTTTATAGGAGAAAAGTTAAATTTTATCAACAAAATAACATGGCCTCATACATTGAAACAACTTCCTAATAACAGACTTTCTCAGTAACAGAAACGTACACTGCTAGACACACATATTTATGCTTACCAATCTCTTGAAAGCGGGCAAAATTTTAAAACGCCATGTCATATATTTTACTGTATGAATGTTAAGAATGTTGGTGTCTAGAGTGAAGGTTGAGCAGTGCTGCTGCCTTCCCCTTCTAGTCAAAGTTTTTAAAATAGCCTACACATAAATGACAAGGTATTCATTGTCATAGCTTCCACCCCTTCCGAGTCATTAGCAGGGGTTGTTCGAAAGGTTTAGTCTGTACTCATGCACTCTTAGTGAATAAACTTGCGATTCTTATAAGTTGTCATTTTATTAAAGTGGTATACTATGTTAGTTCTTAAAATGTCTCAAAACTTAAGCGTTTAACTTTGAAAAACAACCACAGTGTTCATGAATTTAACCACAACATTCTTTTATTGAGTCAATATTAAATAATTGCCTGTTCTACTCCTTTCATTCTTTAGTATTAAGATAAATATCTAAATTTATTTTAAAATGAAATAACTTATTTAATTAATTGAAGAGCATAGGAGGATAAACCAGGTAAAGTCAAAAATACAAACTTTTCAGGAGAGGGTTTCAAAGGTTCAAAACTAAATAAAACACAGGATTTTTTATTTATTTTTTATTATGTTTTAATTTAATTTTTAAATTGAAAAATAAATTTTACTAACACATATTTTTGAACATTTGTAGTGTGTTGCACCGATTTGAAATCATATTTAGATTTACTTTTTTCTAAATTTTCCTTCCAAGGTATATCTTTACCAAGAAATAAACAGGCAAGTAGTTGACTTACCTGTTTTTTCCCCAGTATTGAAAACCCAAAAGTGTATTTTGAAATAGTAACCCACCAACAATAAAAAAATAAAGTTGATATAATGTTGAATATAAACATAATTAATATCTATGTACAATACATAAATAAATAGATATCCATTATATATTAAAATATTCACAACAGTGCACTTTTTTTATTCACTTTTAAACACACTATCAGCATATATGTTAAAGTACTGTTGTTTCCTATTTGTCACTGTTTAATTTTTTTTTTTATTATTTTTTTTTCAATCTTGGGTTAGTTTGCTGAAATATTCCTGTGTTTCAGGAGAGCTGATTTTTTTTTAGCACCTGTAAGTCCTCATATTTTTCACCAGAAATTGTTATCAATCTTGAAAATGAAACTTTTTCTATCACTTAACAAGCAACAAAATAAATCATAGAATCAATGCTACATAATTTATAAACATATTTATCTACTCAAATTTCATCACCAATAAAATCTAATAAAATATTAGATGTAATAAGACAATAACATACTTACCATTGTATGCACGAGCAAGGAAAGTAGAACTCGCCAGGCAAATTTATTATTATTAGCACCGCGTCTTACTACCCGTTCGGGTTATACGCACTTTCACTAATGTGTAATGGTAGGGTGATTGTGAGATGAAATGAAGGACCTACAGTTTAACGTGGAATCCGAACCACGGTGGAGGCCTGGCATTCCCCACATTCACAAGATGTCTTGTCAGAGGTGAAGGAAGGGTTTGGTATTCAGATAAATTTATGCCGGGACCGGGGATTGAACCCCGGCCGCCAGCATAGAAGTCTGACACCTTACCCCTAGACCGCCAGGCAAAAGACCGTTCTTAATCTTGCATTGCCTTTTTTGGGAGATGAATCCCAATCTCCAGTGAAAGAATCACGATGAATTACCAGACGAGGGTGATCATCTTTTATCTTCAGCTCTCTAACAGGTTGAGAGGGAAATGAACATGTTTTTTAAAGAGAGGATCCAAAAAACAAGTCCAGTCTCGTATTAATCCATCATAAAGCTCCACCACAGTGAAAGTTTATGGCTCGGCACGCGCTGCTTCTATTATAATCATCCAATCTTGTGGCACTTGAGTTACAGTTTTAGTGTTTACAAGACCTGTATCTTATCACATTCAAGGTATGAATGCCCACGAATGATGAAAGTGATCTTAACTGAACTGAGGTGCTTGTTGACATGAACTAGGTATTGTAAATACTTGAATAGTGTGTAGTTTTTGTTCTGGCCCCCACAAGAATCACAGAATATTTGTAGATATTATACCCCATGATCAAGAATGGAAGTAATGTAGTGGTGTGAAAATGAAACAATTTTTTTGGAACTTTTTTTACCTTGTGTTTCAGGATAAACATAAAATAAAGCATTGTTATCTGACAGCTGATGTTTGTTAAAAAAAAAAGAAAATAGACTGCCACCTCCTATGATCTACATCATTGATGACAATATTAGGACATGGCAGATTTTTCTGAAAATCCATAGAAATGCATTCGGTGTGCTTGAATTTTCTACTCCTAGGGCGAACATCCCGTTTACAGTTGTAAAATGTTTCCGCCTTTAACAGATGAACTTTCTTTTCAATTTCAATTTCAAGTTTCGTTTTTCTCTCTCTCTCTCTCTCTTGTTGGTTTAATACCTGCACTTGATACCCTTTTATCATTGCTGAGGTTTTGTTTCAAGTTTTAAGTAAATATGTTACCATAGATATGTAAGCTAACGAAGCTTCACAGGCAGGTTTTGATCAGGTTAAAATTGACAAAGTACATAAATAATCAAACAAACAACATAAAATAGTTTTATTATTTTATTTATTTCATGATAACCTCTAAACTTATTCCATTACAATATAATTTAAAATCTAGGTATAAGTGTGTTTCTTAAGTGTTTTACCCTATGCATTATTGTCAACCAGCTTCTTATTATTGTCATGTAAAATTGCTACAACAACCAGGCAAGCAAAAAGAAGGGGTTTCCTAATAATATATAAATACCTGGTAGTCTTGAAATGAGTTCTCATGCAGCTGAGCTAGATTTTTTTTGTTTTTAAACTTTATTACTCTGTTTTTATATATCTATATATAATCAAGAGCAATATTTTATTACAATGGGCAGACCCTAATCGAAAAATCCAATTTTGATATTATCTGAGATATAAAAAAAAAGCTTATTATTACAAAGTAGTTGTTTGATAAAAAATTAAAAAATAAACTTCTATATGAAATAAATTTTTATAAAATCCATGGTTTCTGAGATATTGGCAAATTTATTTTTTAAATTGACAGCAGGGAAATTGTTATGCTCTCTGGTGAGCAGAAATGTTACTTTTTTATAGGTTTAGATCAAATTCACTATTTTATAAATCCAAATCTTGAATCCTCTTCTCCAATTAACATCCAAATCCTTAGCGAAAATATGAACTTAATAGTAAATATAAATATAATAGAATAATAGAAATTACAAGTATTAATAAATGTAAACATTCTTTCTTATAATACATTATAACATTCATACATTCAGTTCTTTGATTGAGTGTTACTGTTACTATGTATATTATTTCATTTTTGAGTAATAAAATCTCAATTTTTAGGCAAAGGAGCGAGAAAGTGTCTGTTTCTCTGTGGGAACCCTACCACTAATTTCTAAACATCTAATATAAATTGGGGTTCTTAGACCACCCATAGAGATTTTGAATCTAATCATACTGCCTCATAGCTGAATTTGTATTATTAATAAGAACTATTGAGTGTGGGTATTTATTTATATGAAATTATGTATATGTGTCAAAAACTTAAACGAAAGTACTATTTAGACATTAGCTTATCATGCTTAATTTATTGCTAATTTAATGGAACTTGTTTATACATAAAAAAATTCATTGGTCCCACCAAAGCTTATTATTACATTGTTTTTGTTTTGTTGTTTTCCTTTAACATAGGTTCCATATTTTCTCATCTATATTGTGTTTCAGTACTGCTGTGATGGTATTAAACCAATTTAATATTCTTTACTCCTTTTGGTTTTTAGTTTGTATGTTAATTTACACAGTATTTAATTGACTCATTTCTGTTACACAGGATATTTATTTATACAATATTTAATTGACTCATTTTGATACACAGGAGGGCTTATACCTGAACCCGATGAGGACATAACAAGCTTTCGGTTGCGGTTAACACAACATATGGGCTCACTGCTCCAAGAGGATGGCTGGCTTCGTAAAGAACATGAAGTAACATTCAATCAGATGTACATGAAAATTATCAGTTCGTCTAGAAATCCTCTTTCCAATGGTAAGAATTAGTTACTAGGTTTTTTCTCCCCTTCCCCCCACCCACCCTTTTCCCATGACAACTTAGTAGTAATTTGGGCTATTATTATTATTATTATTATTATTATTATTATTATTATTATTATTATTAATTTGTTCTTTCTTACAACAGCTCCTCTCTTTTTTGTCAGTGAACTTAGAACATCAATGTCCTCTGCCTCCTTCATCTCTCAGTATTTTCTTCTTTCCTTTAAATAATCAAATATGCATTTCCTAGTTAATATTAAGGAATATAGATGAGGAAGATATAATTTAAGAGGAAATGTACCTACATTTGAATGAAAGGAGATTGGGAAGCAATTTAGGGAAAATTTTCCTTCATTACAAATTACCGAGATATAAGTTGGTTTGCTTTGATTTTCTGTAAATTATTCTCTTCACCTAGATGCTTTTTTTATGGATAATTTTTAACAATTAAAAGTAGTGTCATTTGACAAAACCAAGAATACCTATCTTATACCTTGCTTCACTTGTTTCAAGCTTTGTTTTGTCTTCATTTCACATTTAAAAGTTAACTTTTCAAACCTATACTGGTAGGCTATATTTTAATTGTAAACCCTGAGTGTGTTCCGAATAACTAATTACCTTACGTCATTGGTAGCCAATACTGGCCCTTTAAAGCATCAAGATAAGCTACTAAAGGTTCCAATTGCAGTAAATGAAAGTTCTCTCATTTTCTAAGCAAAACTGCAATATTTAAATTCGAATAGTTTTTTCCCCCTCTCTGGCCATTATTAATTATTTTACTGTTTTATTTCAACACCAGCAAATTAAAAGTATACTTTTCATGTCTTTTATGTTTTATTGGTCTTATGCAAATCAAGCATGGCTCTTTGTTCAAGTATTATTTTGACAGAGCTAGGGAGAAGCCCTTTGGTACTAGACACCCGACAACCCTCCCCCCCTCTGCCTCAGGTGCCTCATCTTTGGAACCCTAGACTCAATAGGTTTTTTTACCCTCATTATTGTACAGTTTATAAATAAATATTACATATCATTTTTAATTTTAAAATGGATGTATGAAAAGTATTGAAATTGTAAATTTAGGATTCAGAATTTTGTTTATGTATTAATAATAAAACCTTGAGTAGAAAGATTAATCTTGATCTTTTATTATTATTATTATTATTATTATTATTATTATTATTATTTTACCTGAAAATAGACCACACTCTTTTCCCAAAAATATCTCTTATAAAGCTCTAGTCTGGCATATAATCGCACCGTTAGATAATACATAAAGCAAATGTTATATATATCAAAATAGTATAAATCTCTACAATGGATTCTTTTCTTCTTAAAAAACGTTATTTCAAAATAGACTGACCTTGACTAATTAAATTTAAAAAAACTCTAAGCCAAAATGTCTGACAGAACGAAATAGTAAAAAATAACTGGTGCTACTAGTGTACTCGAAAGGATAAAACAACCATATAGGCAACAATAATTTTTTATTTACACAAATACATAACATACTGGATATTTAATCAAGATCAAAGATACAGCGTATGGCTCCTTATAGCAAGGGATGCTAAACATTAAACACAGGTCTCAAAATTATACTGTTCTTAGAGCAAAGCCGTGGCGTAATAGTTCCAAACCATTGATGAGTGTTAAGTGCATTAATCAACTAATCATTCTATTTTAAACATGGCACAAAACCCCCTTAAACTGAAAAGCGTTAAGCGCTAACTAAGCATAATTAAATATGCATGATAAAGGCACAATGCCCCCTTAAACTGAAAAGCATTAACCCTTAAACACTCAGTGCGCTGAAATCTCAGAACGCCAAGGTGCTGCTAGAACACACTCGCGGCTGATAATTCAGCGCCAGCTAAATCTTACCGTGTAAGTTTATTTTTAGTAACTAGGTGGCACCACACACAGTATTCTAAATGTTTAGGTTTATTTCATACTTTTTCCAACAGATAGCACCATTGGTCTTAAAAACCTATTTATTTTGAACGGTTGAAATATTTTATGCTCATTGTTTACATCGTGGTGTGAATAATTTGATTCTATTATTTTTCTTACTAGTTTTCTTTTTATATGTTATTTACTATATTTTCGTTGTTTTATTCAAAGTTTATTATTTTTAAGTGTTATTTAGTTGAAATATTTTAGCTAGGCAATTAATAACTGGCCCAAGTTTTAGGCTAAATATCTCAGACATTTTAGACTATTTAGATACTATTGACATCGACAGCGACTTTGTGAATGAAAGTGATTCTGACATCACTAGTGACAATGATAATTTGCCAGATCTTAGGAATCCAGCTGTCCATAACATGTCTGACAGTGATGAGAATGATACGGATGATGAAGACTACAGGGAGATTCTGTAACGTGAGCAACCTCTTCCTCTCCCCTTTACATGATTTTACAAAAATGTTGTGTAGTTCAGAATCAAAATAAGCTATAAACACCAAACTAGTATCAAATATTACAGAAATAAATTCTCTTTCTTACAGGATTACTGATGAATAAGGAAGACAAGGAAAAAATAATAATTTTTAGCTCTGAATTAGAAATTTTAATTTAATTTTTCAGGATTTCAAAATTTTGAATTTCTTACAAAATAAATGTAGTCTAATAATTAATGTAAGATTTTTTTTATAAATCTTCAATGCTTATAGTATAAGTTTGGTTTTTTTAATGTATATAAGCTAAAAATATTTTTATGAGAAAATTTAAAATGTTCAGAGGTGAAAATGAGCCTGAGTGTTTTGGCACAGTCTAGTTAAAATGCACTGAGTACAAAAGGGTTAAGTGCTAACTAATCGTAATTAGATATGCATGTCAAAGGTGCATTGCCACCTTAAACTGAAAAGTGTTAAGAGCTAACTAATCATAATTAGAGTTGCATGGCAAAGGTGCAATGCCCCTTAAATTGAAAAGCATTAAGCGCTAACTAATCACAATAAAATATGGTTGACAAAGGCAAAATGCCCCCTTAAACTGTAAAGTGTTAACTGATAGCTAATAACAATTAAACATGCACGACAATGGCACGACGCCTCCTTAAGCTGAAAAGCGTTAAGTGCTAACTATAGTCGGATTCAGGAAGATATGTGTTTCAAGGTCATTTCAGTGTTGCCTAATGTTACGTTGTTTGGAAGACTTATCAATCAGAGTGGTTTTCACTCTGATAAGCTGACAACATTGAGCTATAAATGTGGGTATGAGGGGAGAGGGGCTTTCATCCATAGTATGATCTTGAAACACACAAATGACCAATAGTATAATAATAATTACATATGCATTACAACAGCACAACACCCCCTTAAACTGAAAGGTACTAAGCGCTAACCAATAATAATTAGATATGCATGATAAAGGCACAATGCCCCCTTAAACCGAAAAGCGGTAACTAAAAATAACAACCTCGCTGTCTAGAAAATTGTAGTGTGAATTTGTTACCAACAATAATTACTCAAAGAATGGCCCTCATAGTCGTCTAGAAAGAAGTTTGTCCTTATCAATTAAAGCCCGCCCATATATAGGGTCAGGCATTTTCACTCTAAGCTAAAACATGCACATAAAAGGTAATACATAATCAAACAGGGTGTTAGGGAATAAGTCAGAACAGATGTGTGAGAAAGAGTGAAGAAAAAGTCACATGATGTCGAACCGTGCTCTGGTAGAACCTGCTAATTTGCTTTAGTCTATATTTATCCACTGCTGCGCCGGTTTGGTCATTTTGTATGTACACATAATCATGCCGAGTTGCCAACTTGTAGAGATTGTCCTTGGCTCGCGATCTAGGCCCACACCACAACCCGTCAAATGGTAAGTAGAGCTGTAGTGTTTAGTTCATAACCACTACACTAGAGAATTTTTGCTGTAATCTTTTGGTTACATGAATTGATACATTCAATATTTATTTATTCGCCATAAAAATATGACCATTAAATTTAAGCTTTATTCTACATTTTATATAATATGAAACAACAGACACAATTGTATCTAGGGCTAAAGAAAGGGCATACATAACCTCTCAATAGCCTACTTAACCTCACTTATGAGGTCAGAATTAAATTGCTGTATTAATAAATCACACGTACATTAGGGCCCCTCTGAAATGCATATAAAATCCTAATAAAATTTTTATACTATCATACATATGATATAATAGGCCTAAAAAACCAATACCAAAGTAATATGTATACAGCCTACAGTACACACTTTGCTTGCCTTAAAATATTTTCATCCTTAATTAAAAGTGACTGACAAATATAAATTAATCATATTTACTGTAGAAAGGATGAGGGAGATGGCACATTTTCATCTGACTTTTTATAAGAATTTTTTTAAATTATTTAATAATTTTTAGCTTGGTATTTAAAGTAAGATGTTTACGAGTTCTCTTTTTAACACTACTACACTTAGAAGTCATTGTAACTAGTTACAAATATTATTCAGTACCAGTACTGTATATAAAATAACCCGAATTTAAAAAGCGGTGAGGGTGACCTGGCAGTCTAGGGCTAAGGTATTGGACATATGTTCTGGGGGTCCGAGGCGCAACCCTCGGTCCTGGCACAGAATTATCTTATTACCAAACCCTTCCTTCATCTCTGACAAGGTGTGTATTAATCACGACTTGTGAATGTGTAGAATGCCAGGCCTCCACCGTGGTTCGGATTTCACGTTAAACTGTAGGTCCTCCATTTCATCTCACAATCAGACTACCATTACACATTGGTGTAAGTGCGTATTACCCGAACGGGTAGTAACACGTGATGATAATAATAATAAAAAGATGATTACAAATACTGTAAACAGATTGATTTATCGACATAAAATGGCAGCTAAAGAAATTATGTAACTCAGCTGCTGCCAGGGATGTTCCCAATAGTAGCCTAAAGGAAGTTTTACTATATTAGCCTACATAAACTTGTTTAAAGCGACAATTCACACAAGACACATTCGAACTTGCTAATGATGTTCAAACCGTTTACTAACACATTTATTTCATTTAACTAAACATACTTTGATACATCCCATATTCATTCAAATTAGCAAACGATTATTAAAAGTATATAAGAGAGAGAAATACCATAAGTTTCTCTCTCTTACTAAACAGTGTGCAGATGACATCTTTAAAATCGTCGTAAGAGTGAGACAGGCGCCGAACATATTGAAGCATATCTATAGTTGGAAAATGCCATAAAGTGGAACATCGTACTATTTACTTTTATTTATAGATTTATATACTTTTATTACTACTGTGGTTTTTAAAACAATCGTCATTCTTTTCATTACTTTTATAGAGTTTTTTTTATTCCCAAAATTTGTGCTAATTGCAACTTTTACCTTCCAGATAAGATATGTGACATCCTTGGGAAGTTTAAACATTTAGGCGCAGTGTATAATGCCATGGCATTAATTTTGACAGACACTTGGGAGCATACAATTCCAGACCAGGTTTGTTTATTTTTTATTTACTTATTATTAAAGTCATTTTCGGTAGGATTTTATCCCTGGAAGTCTTGATATCTGAAATATGGTGTAGTTCTTCTTCAGACTACATTTTACCTTTCATTTAGTATGTGCTTTCTTCTTTTATTATACATATAATAATACGCGACAATTCGTAAAATAAACTAGCTCTCTTCAAACTCAATTTATTTCATTCGATTCGAGAAAGCTTCCAATTATCGAGCTTAGCCTGGATTCAATAAACATATGATTAAAAATAAAATCTATGTCTTGAGCCCACGATCAAGCTATACTAAACCAAGGTGACCTGGCGGTCTAGGGGTAAGGTGTCAGACTTCTATGCTGGCGGCCGGGGTTCAATCCTCGGTCCCGGCACAGCTTTATCTGATTACCAAACCCTTCCTTCACTTCTGACAAGACATCTTGTGAATGTGAGGAATGCCAGACCTCCACCGTGGTTCGGATTCCACGTTAAACTGTAGGTTCTTCATTTCATCTCACAATCACCCTACTATTACACATTAGCGTAAGTGCATATAACCCGAACGGGTAGTAAGACGCGGTGCTATTAATAATAATAATATACTAAACCAAGCAGCTGCCACAGTTAGTGTTGATAGTGCTAACATTTGTGGATATAGGATGTTGTGTAGTCAGCACAACTGACTACAGCCATTTATCTCAGTTTTCTAGATCAGAGATGCTACTTTTTCATTCAGGTAGCTCCTTGTTTGTCCTCACAATGCTGAGTTTGGCCCCGTTCCAAACCCACTGCTTCACATATAATCTCTGGAAGCCTCGAGGATCAAACCCGAAACCTCTGGATCTTTAACAAAGAACTCTTGACCACTAGACCACAAAGGCGGTCATAAATATATATAAAAAATGTATTTGTGTAGTAAAAAATTAATTTATTATTTTAAATTTTTTAAACTTTTTTCTAGATTAAAAAAATGAGCTATAATAAATAATATTAATTTTAATTATACAAGCCCTATAAAGAGTTGCCCTCCTATATATTCTTGTGTTGGGTCTAATTCACTATTTTACATATCTGAATCACCAATCTGAATCTTTGGGGGAAAAAAAAAAATGAACATAGGATTAAATATAGTACAAGGATATAAAATACAAATGGTAGCAAAATGTTAACATTCTTTCTTGTAAGCCATTCACTATAACAGTCATCCATTCATATTTAAACTACTGCTCTGGGATATGATTATTAAGTTCATCTAAATTATAATTGTTTCTGAACCTCCAATAAGCAGTATTAGAGCTCTAAAATAAGTTTCACTTGAGACATTGAAATAGGAATCTTTTAATGATTTGCAGCTCTAATTCTCGAATCGTATATATTCTTAAAGATTTGAGTGTCTGTGTGTCCTTTACATCTGTTTTATATAATTTGACCAGATTCCTTCACCCTCCCTCTTTCCACACCCCGTTCATACATTTCACAAACAACACTCGGACACGTATAAATAAGAGTGAACCTTGAGTCTTACATCACCAAAAACATAATAGAGTAACGATAAATAGCCTTATACAATAAACTCAAAATTGCTGAACCAATTTCGAGGAAATAAGGGTCATATTTATAGTCTTGTCTTGGTAGTTAACCAATCTAGTTGATACATGAATGACAAACGGTTCATATTGAATGAGAGATCAACTGACATCTGAATCTTGACTATATATCCAGCATTAAATCTGTCTATCGTGAGTTTCTATATCTATAAAAAGACTCGGCTTGGGCTCGAAAACGTGAGTACTAGCAGTACTTGTATTTGGGTATATAGTAGAACAGAGAAAACCAAAAATAAAAATTAATTAATACAAAGAAAATAGTCTTCAACCATTATACTTAATCCCCTGTTCTATTAAATTTTAAACAGCGTGGTTTATAAGATGCCGATTGATACAAAAACCATAATATAAAAAAAACCAGGCCTCATGGTTGACAATTTTTACGTTACTTTACAATACCACAAAAATGCATAATAATTGAAACCTAAAAGGTAATTAATTAGACAACATAACTACACGGAAACTTTAACTCATAACCCCAAAACAAGAAATAAATAAAAAGGAAATAAACTACATGTTAATTTTGAAACGATTCCTGAATAAAATTAAAAAGAAGAGAACAAAAAAAGATGTCTCACGTTGATTGGATCCAAAGAGAGAATGGACGAGGGAAAGGCGTTATTTCCCTGAACAGGAAATTGTGATTTACGGATAGGCCAATCAGAGACTTTTTAGATAAAAAGGACCAATCATATAATACTTGAAGACTCTGACATTTTTAAAATAAAAGATATAAAAAAACATTAAGGTAAAATTACATATATAAAAAAGGTACAAAGAGATTTAATTATTTAACATATATTGAATTAATTGTTTATAAAAGATTATTGAAAACTTGAGTTCTACTAATTCCCACTCAGATCACCACCTTATTCCGGAAATACTCCTAATTTACAGTTTGTCCGCCAGACTTCGTCACTCACCACTATCAGGAACTTCAAGGTCGATAGAACTTAGGTCCGTTTATATGCAACAGTACATATTCCCCCCCTCACACTTGGGCACCACTCCGCAAGGGTAAGTTCTTTTCACACCAGAAAATAGTATTATTACCACTGACGATATTAAGGGCTAGAGAAAGGTATTCCCTACAAGTTTGGTAAGTCTCGTACAGTCTGCGAAAACAGTACTTTTTACAATAATGTCACACTTTTATTGGTCTTTCTTAACTCTTTTTAGGCACAATATTATAATATCATACTTCAGAACACAGACATGAACTGTTATTAGTGTTCATAGGCTAAAGCGAAGTAAATATCATAAAAATCTAGACACATGAAGAAAATTCAAAGTTCGGAAACACCAGACAAAACATCACAATTTGTTAGTAGTGTTGTCTGGAGTATAGATCAACTGGTATGAAAATTTGATCATTGTTGCATGGGCCCATGCAGAGATGAAAATCAGGAAAATGACTTGTTTCACACTGAGAGGCGTCCCTCCCAGAGCGTATTGTAGAAGTTGAGGTTTGTCACACCAAG
>CABFVX010000218.1:345633-379487 GCA_902151425.1 Timema shepardi | reverse complement strand
AAGCCGATTTCAAATCCATAGAACGGTTTTGTCACAATCTTCTATTTAGTATTACCATGTAAACAAGCGTTGACCGGCCTCTTAATCACCACATAGATGGACACCTTAGCTAAGTCAGTATCATTTCTGTTTACTAAGCTAAGGGTACCGGGTTAAATTCATGGTGGAATGCCCAAAAAATTAATCATTGGTGAAATGTTGGTTTACTCTTTCACAGTGATGAATTGACAACGCCCAGAATTGAGTGTTGTGTCTGTCCTAGACTTACGTTAATTTATAACTCATATATTTATACGATCCGTCGGTTCAAAATTTCTATCTCAAATAAAAGAAGATCATGGCATATTTTTGTTTGTAATTTTCTCATAATTTCTTATCAGTTGTCATTAAAAATGTTGCCTTGTTATGGTACAGTTTTACTTGCTAGGGATTTATTTAGAAACCTTTGTGGTTTTATAAATTTATTAGCAATTGGGATGTGGGTTTTTCTTTCATATTTCCGTTTCATTTAAATTCATGTTAGACCTAAATATTTAGTCTCAGACTCCCGGGCACTAACGGCTGACTCCATTTTCCTCATATGAGGCAACAAAAAAAAGGTAGTAAAATAAACTGTGGCACAGTAGATTACGTTCCTGAGTCCGTAAAACCGTCACTACAAAAGGTTAAAACGTCGCTACAAAAGAATTTAGCAGAATGTTTTTCCCTCCTTGCAAATACACGGGCACGAGTCGGCGCAAAAGTTATTCAACGCTCAACCGAGCGAAACAAATATGTGTGAAAATATTTCGTCTCAAAACATTTTTAAAGTTGTTATCAAGCTTATCGATCGATTTCACACCCCATTTCAAACGGTTGCAGGAACGGTTTGCTGTACGCATCCGCATGAATTTAACGTGCGTGACACCGTTAATTTTTCGTTAGCTTTTGAAATGTCAAATGTTTGGATGTTCCTTGTTGTTGACACATGACTCATGAACTAGGTTTACCTAGTTTTATTGGGGATTTTTTTGTGGGGAGATAAAGGGGGGGTTGTCATCTGGTTTAAAAGAAGGTGCGTTGAACCATCACGCTATGGTTTTTCCTATTATGGTTGTACAATACGTTTTTATAAAAATACATTTGCTGCATTTCTATCATAACGATATCTGTAATTCGGGTGTACGAAACAGAAAAATGTTGACATCGCTACGAATCAAATAGTTTATGACAGTTTTCAATCATCAATAATCGGTAAACAAATCTCAAATCAGTTTTTCTTTTAACAAGTAAACCTGTACAGTTTTATTTTTCATATAAATCTCACTCCATTTTTAACAGAATGATACAAAATAATAATCATATAGTATAGTCGAAAAAAAAGTTTTCAGATATTGTACTTTAAGATAGATTAGAAAAAAGTATTTTCATTTAAATTATATTTTCAAATAATCTAAATTTAAAAAAATATTTTCCCATAAATTATATGCTCAAGTATGACTAAGCTTATTCGAAAAAAAAAATGAAAGCAAGAATTAAAATAACGAGCTGGCTTCAAGGTATGAATATACACATATAAATATAAAGTATAAACGAAATTCATAAAATTGTTTTGGCTGTAGCCTTAGGTAAAGACACCAAATAATTGTAAAACACATTTCTTTTAGTTCAGTTGGCACATGAGACGTCAAGATCCATCATATTATCGGGTTAGAATTTTTTCTTTCAAGAATACAATACTTTTTCTATACATGAGAAAGTCAAATAACTAACAATTGAGAGTCGGTCGCGGCCGTTTGTGACTGACTGTGAGCAAACATTGTGCCTCGAGCCACCTTAGCAGCTCGCTACTGGCGGCTCTTTTGTGCCGCCAGAAATGACAGTCCTGCGGAACTAAACTCGGCCACATTGGTACAGAGGTGGCATTGTATTGCTTCGGGCCTGTGACCAAACAGGTGATGCAACCGGCCACATTTATATATCTTTCCTCTATCTCTTTCATGTCCATTGACCTTCTCAACACTAGTCTTCCTTGGTACTTCTTTGGACGAAAGCTGTAAGAAATCTTCGCACGCGACCAAGATATTTCTCATCGGGGAGGGGGGTGAAGGGAAGGTGGCTGAATCATCGTCGTAGTCCGATTTAAACAAGAAGAAAATTTTACAAGTTACCAATATAATTATTTTAATATAATTATACGTCAAGTCAACCCCTTTCGGTGGTCGAATAGTATAAGGCAGTGAGTGATTCATTCTCACCAAGGACCACAATTATTAATATTCTTTCCGTGGATTGGGCCAGAGGATGTGAACACTTAATTTGGTGAATGTACTGTACATGGTCTATACTCAAAACTAAAATTTATTAAATCATAATATTATAAATATAATTTTATTTTAATATTTACGTACGGTGTAAAACAGTGTTGTTGTGCTATACATATATTTTTTTCGGGTTCAGTTATTTATTTACCTCGGGCCAGGGTCACATCCTGCGTGGGCCACATATTGAGAACCAGTGGTATAAAAGGCTTTATTGTTGCAATAAACTGGACCACCGATGACGTGGAGATCGGGGCTGGAATCTCAATACGGTGTAATTAGGGTGTTTTTTCTTAAATTGTTTTCCACTCTCTCTACATGCAAGTCTGAGCACACTTCCTCTAAATTCAACCTCCCTCATTCTTAACACACTAGCGCAATTAGTACACCCATACAACCCGAACTGGCAGTTGCGTTTTCACTTCAAACTACTCGACTTGGAATTTATTCAATTTAATAACAAAATATTCCGATTCTATTCGAAATTTAAAAGCGTTGATTATTTTAGGCTTTATTGGGTGTATTTTATATTAATTGCTCCCTCTTTTCCCTTCAGGAAAATAGTTATGCCTTTTAATGTGGGGATGTAGAGAACGCGAATTAAAATCGTTGGTTTTGAAGTTTTTATGCTAAAACTTTTTTTTAGCCAAAATAAATAAAATATTGTTCCAATACAAACATAGAATTTAATATTCCTCACATGATGATATCAATAGTTGTTGAATATCTGTCTTGAACATAGCAGCATTAGATGGGAAACTTTTTAAATTAAGAGAAAAAGTTGCCATTAAATTCCAGAACATTCTTCACAAATATTCAAGAACTATTTAGGTCACTGTATGAAGACAATTAATCTCTATGTTTCTACTGGAAAAATTTTTGATTTATTTTAACAAAAAAGAATATTTTGCTATAAAAATTGCAAAAACATTGCCTTTAACTCGCGTTTCCTACACTCCCGCCTTAATAGCTCACTCTGATCTCTCCAGGTGGGGAAACTAGTTGTACCACTTAAAAATAGAAAATCCATCACATTCCTAAGTAAGTTGTGGTTGTAAGTTGTGCCCGTAAGGGCAGTATGGCTTGTAGCGCACGCAAACTCACAAGTTTATTTCTCGCAATAATGAAGTCACAACTCCAAGTTGGCAACATTTATTGTCAAGTTTACCGCCACTTAAAATTTTACGTTTAAACGAAATATTGCACTGCTATTCCACCAGTAGACATAGATAGGTCTATAAACTCCTATTTTAACAGCTAAAGTTTCTTGTCGCTCCAAGAGTAGATAATATTTGCCCATAAAACCATAAAATGTCTTAAAAGAACCAAAGCCCTTCGTGAATGATATTATTGATATTTTTCAACTTATTCTAAGGAATTTTTTCATGTTTTTTTTTGTATTAATTTTATAAAAGTTGGATTAAAAGACTAAATATTTACCTTTTTCATTAATCGAATCCTAGAATCCATTACTTCCACGCAAAAACAACGTGCAAACCAAAGATATAATTTATATGTACAGTACGTGCATGTTTCGTAAGATATAATTACATTGTATATCAAAGACAAGCATTTCTCTTTAATGAAGCAACTTTTAACACATTTCGTGTCTCTTTTTCTCTCTCTCTCTCTCCCTCTCTTTGCAGGCACCTATAAAAAAATTAGGTTGGTAAAATTTAATTAATTTAACAAGACGTGATAATCGTAAAATACCAGCTAGTCTCCCGTGTACATATTTCCAGAGCAATCATTTAAAATAATACTCTTAAGCTCACCATTACCCCATCACTAGTCTGGCCTGCTGAAAAAAAAAAAGGATCGTTGAGTGTTCGACTTAACCTAATCATCTATCTCTTTTTTTATTATTATTAAAACCTTGTATTCAAGAAAGGCAATAAGATACAATAAAATATTCGAACGGAAATGCTTACTATTTTGATGGTTTTTATTTCAGAACCCATTAGAAAATTAGTTTATGATGTCGGGATGTGTTTATTCAGATGAATGATCGTTAGGAGGTTATTAAAAAATGCTCGTCCATCTGTGATACTCGTAGATTTGTGTCTTTAGCTTAGATATCCCGGTTGTCCAATCCACCTTATTTTGTGATGGTTTATTTTAACCAATCTCATTGGCTGAAGCAGAAAACATTCCTTTAGTCGTGTCAGCTTCAGTGATCAACTGGCGACACATTCATTTATGCATTATTTATCTCCTTAAAATAGATGGATTCAGAAAATAGACTTAATACTATTAGACAACGCATTAAATTTCAGCGTTTGTCAAACTGTGCTCCACGGAGCCTCTTTATTTTCCACGATATAAAATATCAGTAATTAGGATTGGCAATATTTTAACTCTAAATAAAGGACATTTGCCAAAGGCGGAGCCAGTAGGTCTACATGTGATGTTTTGCGTGTGTTTCTTTAATTTATACTTGTAGAATTTAATTGTCTATATTGAATTTTTAAAATATAACAGTAAAATATTTTAGGAGGATTCTGGCATGTATTTTTTCCTGGTGGCTTCTTTTGCTTAAAAAGGTTGATAAACCCCTTGAGTATAGACCAAAAGACAACACTANTATATTGAATTTTTAAAATATAACAGTAAAATATTTTAGGAGGATTCTGGCATGTATTTTTTCCTGGTGGCTTCTTTTGCTTAAAAAGGTTGATAAACCCCTTGAGTATAGACCAAAAGACAACACTAGCAATCGGTGGTCGATTGGTTCTAAGACGTCACTCTCGCCATAGATTGGACTGACGATGACGGACATTGGTTCGAATCCTTCTCGGGTGTACCTGAGAATGGAACTCCGTAAATAGTTTTCCACTCTTTCTCCACGCAAATTAACGCACGATTGGGCATATTGGCGCTGAAACCACCGTTTTATAGCGACGTCTGTTATCAAAAGCAATTGAGCTGTTGCTGGGTTGTTCACAACATCGTACTACCCATCCATGCTCTACAAATTTGAATTACACTGGTGGGGGTAGGGATGATAAGGGTATAATGTCGACGGGGAGTGAGAAACACTTTAGGAAAAAGCACCCTCAGTATACCTAGCTGGGATTTGAGCCCATAGCTTCCCGTCTAAAGTAAACCAGATTAGATAAGCCTCTATATTTAGTCCACTTCCCCACCGATGGCTCTTTTTTTAATTTATGGTTTTTAATGGGTATTTAGTCTAAACGTTTTTTTAGATTAGAGTACGCTAGCAATTTCTAAGTAGTGATTATCTCAGTACATAACTAACTGTTCGTTCCGGTCATCGAACGATAAGACAAAAGGTAACAACATAGGTAGTGCACTGAATGATAAAAGAAGGTATATTACAGTCCAAATTTCATAGGAAGGCTCTTTGTCCGATGGCCAAAAAATGTTACTATACCTACTTTCATGTATTCAAACTTAAAGTCATGTCATATTCATATGTCACTTTCGATAGATATTATCGATACTTTTAAAAAACCATCAATAATAATAGTAAAATATTATCAATGTTGACCTAAAAATATAGTGTTTGTATTTTCTAAAAATCAGAGTGTAATTCCTTGGCATGCATTGCAATGGTGGCCGGAGAG
Source organism: Timema shepardi (assembly GCA_902151425.1). Taxonomy (NCBI): domain Eukaryota; kingdom Metazoa; phylum Arthropoda; class Insecta; order Phasmatodea; family Timematidae; genus Timema; species Timema shepardi. The sequence continues at coordinate 373,600 of CABFVX010000218.1, read as the reverse complement.
AAATCCATGAAATTATTTGTATTTTTTTAAATACGAGATACAGCATGCACTAATAGCCCTTAAAAAAACACGAACAAAAATATTATTTTATAATTGATGGTCAATTCTCTGAAAATTATGATGTAGTTCACCTCTTCCAACTTGAGGCTTGAGGCTAGAACAGGAATACATTTGAAGAAAAGAAAATGTGATAACTTTATATGCATTTTTTGAATTCGCACTAAATCTCAACAAAAGCAAAGTCACTCCGAGCTGTATGGCGACCGATCCATTCAAAATCTGCTATTAAAGGGGGTAGTTTCAACTACTCATGATGGCTCACAAGCACTAGAGTGAACAAACGGTCTCAACTCTCAATGTGATCGTCAAAAAAGTCGAAATATAGGTTATGATAAATGTCGACGTTTCATAACCCCCTGAAACGCAAAAAGTTTTATACGCAATGCCGTTTGCCACAATGACCTCGGGCTAGAACCGAAACTATTTTACCGATTGGGCTAAAACTTGATATCTAGGGTTTTCATACGGTTCCCCCGAGGAGTTTTTGGAATTATATATCTAGCTATCAAATTAAAGATAGTTTACTTAAGGGTAAAAGAGAAAAAATATATTTATCAATTATTCACTATAATGATTTTGATTAAATTTTATATCTAGACACTGTTTATCACTCTAAACAGGATGAACACTCTCATTTTCTCGTGAAAATGATTTTGAAGTAAATTTTACAACTTTCATCATTTCTCCACAACTATTTGAGACACGAAGAACTTATTAATCATTGTAAAATTGTATTACTATTAAAGACAAAAATCTTTTATTTGAAATATATGTTTACAAAACAAATCATTTCTGAGTTATAAGCAAATATTTATAATTTTTAATTCAGGCCTTTGAAAATTAATTTGATTCTTATGCTTATTGGTGGACAAAGATGTTTCTCTTTTCTGTAACAGTGTCCCTAGTTCCTAATGCCATAGAGTAAGTAACAGTGAATATTATTTCATTTATGATCTTTGGTGTAATGTTTCTTTAACAACGTATATACCTATTATTTCGTTTCACAAATATTAAAGGCGTTTTTAGTAAATGTCTGTTTTAATATAAAATTGAGAGAAATCTGTGAGATCCTACGTACCATTTATTTTTTCGACGTGTTTTACTACTTGTTCAGGCAATATGCATATATTATAATTACACTAATGTGGTAGGGATGAGAATGTAAGAATTTTAGAGGTAATCTACCCGCATTTGCGTGGTATTTTGTAACGCTTAAAGTACTAATATATTAATGTTTCTTCGCCACCATTAGGGTGACATTTGATATAATGATTGAATTGAGTCCAAGTTTTCTATTTTGTATTATAATAATTAAAAAGGGATGATGTATTATTTTAGAAATTAAAAGTTCTGGTGTTTTATAGTTTTCTATTTTTATTAAATAAAAAGTTTTTTTCTAGATATTTCACATGTTGTAGATTTTAATTTAAAAGATAGACTATTACGTCATATACGTGACAATTCCCGACACGTGAGATTTAGAGCACTGATTAAGATTTCATCGAATTTACCTATACGGGTTCTCGTCAGGAAGGAAAGTGAAGAGATGCGTACCCTGAAGGGGTATATCAAGTCCTTCTCGAAGCTTCTTAGAAAAAAAAAGGTGTGGGCATCCAGGTGCGTTTCTGTACAAAACTGCGTTGTCTTTTTTAAACAAAGACGTAGAATTATGTCGCCTAACCTTGCAGCTTAACAACTTAATACAAATTAATCTTACTACCAGCTCTCATTTATAATATCGTAATTTTGAATGTAAATTATTGAGATGTATACTTCCATATCAATAAAATTTAGACCTGACCGAGAATCGAACTCCGATATCCCCATCATCAGAAGGCCAGTCTAAGACGAGAGTGACGCCTCAGGGGGCTTGGACCACGCGGCCACCAAAGCGGGTAGTATTGACGGCGTGTTTTGGCAAATGATATTATTTTCACACTTAATAATTTAAAAAGTTAGCTTGAGATAAGCTTTAAAGCGTGACACTTGCTTAATAAAATGTAATACTCTTTATTAAAAACCTTGGGACTATTTTTATTCCATTCTATTTCCTGGAGATACAATTTTTTCTTATAAACGTTATCATCCTTGTTTTAATAGTATTTGATGTTTAGGTAAATCTATTCCAAAATATATTTCAAATTCATTTATTCCTCGTTTGCATTTTAGATAAAATCATTTTAAGATATGATGAAGATTGCTAGCTTGAGTTTCAACGCCTTGGTACTCTAGACCATGGATTTACGTGTATTTTAGTGGGATGGACTTCTTCTCTTTTCATAACCAATTTAAAAGGATGCCGCTGGTACTATAATAGAAACCATAGTTCTCGCGATTGGAAATTTCCACCTATCACATTTCTCTTTTCGCGATACAAATCACGTTTTCAATCAGGGTTTGGGCGGAGTCAATGTATTTGCTGATTACAGACTGTACGTGTTTTTTCTTATCCTATTTCCAAATCACACAAAGACAAACTATGGCCATTAATAAGTCCAATGAGAAATTTGGTCCTGGTTGGAAATATCACTAAGGGTGCTTCATGGAAGAGGACTGAGAAGTGGTGCAGACATTTAGAAATCCCGGATCATTAGGTCTAATGAAGTGTTTTTTAATACTATTTTCACCAAAATATAGGCTAAAAGTTCTTACCAGTTTAAAATATTAAATTTTAAGTCTATTATTTTTAAATGTGTGACAGCTTACATAAAAACCATATAAAACATTACTTTATTTGATAGAGGAAGATTTCTAAGATTTCGATTTAATCTCGTAAGTATCAATTTTCGCGTAAAGTGTTGTTAATTCTTTTTTAGATTTAAGCTCAAAATTTGAACTTTTTAACTGGTCAGAAACCCGATAGTAGCTTTCACCTTCATATTGTTGAAATTGATATAAAAAATATCAAATAACCTCTTAAATAATCCGGTCTTTCTAAATGCCTGCAAAACTTTTCAGTCCTCTACCATGGTTAAGTGTAAGAAAAGGCCTTAACTTCGCCATTAAAGTCGATTATTATTATTATTATTATTATTATGAAGCACACTACACAGATAATATATTCTTAAGAACTTGAGTAAATGCGTGCTAGCATCCATACTTTGTTTCGTAGTAACCCAAATAATCCCTTATTATCTTTTATTTTGTTGTATTAATGGGTTTTACAAGTAGATTTTTTTGGGGTCGCAGTGCAATTATCAATTAAAAGCAGTTATACACGATTTCCACACGGGTAAACCGCATCAAAACTATATTAATTTGCGGGCTCCACGCTTGTACCACATCTGATAAGCTGAATCCACCCTGAAGCCCCATTATATAAACAAAAAACAAATTTCATAATTTTGGGAGTAACTAAAACATTTAAGTAATCGATATGTGAAGTTTCAACTTGGTAACTTTGCGGGAAATTTGAGAAAAACTCTTTATAGACACTAGATTACTTTTATTATAAAGATTCGGTGGCAAAACATACTACAGTCCGATTTGCATACGAAGGGCTTTTTAGTAAATATAAAAAAAAATTGCAATCAGCAAAGATAATATTTTACTTTATTATTAAGATTATTTTTATTGGTATTGGTAAAAAGCATGACATTTGCAAATCCGGTGATTTGACGTACAAATACGTTAAAGTAGATACATAAACGTTTCTATCAAAATAAGACTCTATTATCTATGTCTGAAAATAAGAAAAAATAGTTTTAACTAAACAGAAAATGTTACTATGAACTTACTTTTGCCATTCTAAAATTTGGATTCTTTAGGTAAAAAATTTCCACGAACGTGATTGGATATGAAACCTGTTGGGAGCTCTTAATCAAGCAGTGCGCGTGCGTGAATCGTGATGATGCTCACTTACATACGGGAGATCAAAATGTCATGTTACCAGTCTATTTTTGGATTACTTTTTTCAAGTATGTATTAAATATATTTCTGATTGTAATGATACTGTTTTGGACCACTACACCCGCCTCGGTGGCGTAGTTGGCTGACGCGCTAGTCGTGTTGAGCTTGACTGCTGAGTACGGGGAGATCGAGGTTCGAATCTCAGTTGGGTGAACTGGGGTGTTTTTTCCTAAAATGGTTTTCCATTCTCCCTCCACGCAAATATGGGTTCACTTCCTCTAATTCAACCTTCCTAATTCCTAATCTATTAGCGTAATTAGTACTTAAAGTGTATAACCCGAACGGGTAGTAAGACGCGGTGCTAAATAATAATAATGTTTTGGACTACTCTCATATATTTAAAAACCCATGGATGACGTGTATTTTTCTTTAAATAATTGTATGTAAAGATTCCTTTTATACTTCATCCATGGAGAATCACGCGTTTTCAGAAGTAATTTCAATATATTACGTTTTAAAACTTTCTTTCTTTAAGAGACAAACTCCGTTGTATTTTGAAAATCATGTGATATGCTGGCTCCCTTTACCCAATAGGAAGCTAACCTCCACAACATCAGTTTGCCAGGAGTTCTCTCATTAGTTAGTTTTAACACTGGGGACAAGGGGTCCAAGAAGCAAGGGGTGGGTCATATATAAGCAGCTTGTGCGTATGAATCCACACAGTAATAAGACAGTGACACAGTACTCAGAATACAGAACACCGTATTCAAATACAGAAAATAGTTATATTAATATAGAAAAATAGTAATAGCACATAAAAACTGTATCAATAGCCATAGTGAAAGTGAAATCAAATAAATAAATTGTGTACAAATTCAAGTTTTATCTGATTTCAATCAATTACATAAAATCAGATCACATAACCGCAGTAAGGCATGCACGCGTCATCATCATCTTTATCATCATAAAACCTGGTATCATCCACATTCGCATCATCAATAAAATCCCATATCATTATAATTGGTGCTCAACCGCGGGCAAATATCACAATTAAATTCCATATCATAATATGATTGAGCCACCGATTACAATTAAACCATTTCTTACCATCGTTGGACGCCACTTTACAATATTCTCTTTCAAAAATGTTTGCACCTCACAACTGCGATTATTATTATAAAAAAAGTAATTCCTGTAATTTAGTACAAGTCAGAGCTTTCAAACACTAATTTGAAACAATTACCTATGATTGGCTTTTTAAATAATCTTTATCTTCTTTAAATTACCAAACGCAGTACTTGAAAACCGTTGTACACAAGACATAGTTAATTATTAAGGAAGATAACCTAATTAGTGTTCCTTTAATATTTTTTAATGTAGTTTAATCTTATGGTGCCCGTGCGGTTAAGGAAGCTGTCATCAGGGCTTGGATGAAGTGACAATTTATTATCGAGGCAATTTCAATGACAGTCGCCTTAAAATAAAGTGAACATTAGTTCTCGATTTTCGGAAACAGAAATAAAATAAGACTATTTTTTTAAAAATAAGGCACGGTTATCATTTAAGTTTTAAATGATACATCTTATAGTCATGTTTCATATACTCGTTTTATTTAACAGCGTCAGTAAATTAGGTCTAAGAAAGATATATACAGAATGGACTGTAACATGTGGGACCCGATTCGGTGGTGGACAGGCGACCAAAAAACGATGAGAAAAGTTAACATGAACAAGTGTACAATTTTACCTTGTTTCCGAGTTATATAGTCATGTGTTTCCAATAAGCTGTTTGTTTACCATACTCGATATCTCACTACCTGTTGATTAGGTAAGTTCTATGAGTTATTTCAAACACCTAGTATTTATGAAAGATTGCGACATTCTACGACACTGTGACGCCAGGTTTGCATTCCTACTGAAGGTGGCCATTTTGAGCTATTCCTATGATGTTAAGCAGCTCCACATTACAGGAGTACAAACAGGACCATAACTCGGAAACAAGGTCAAATGGATACACATTTTTATGAACTTTTTAAATTATTTTTGTGTCTTCTGTTCACCACTGAAGTGGGTCATACATGTTACGGTACTCTCTTTACAACGAAAGTGATGAGATACGATACATAAAATTTGTGAATTACCCTACGTACAGCTAGAGCAAAAAGTTAATTAAAAAAAATCATTCAGACAGAGATGTTGTGCAATGTTGACATATTTGAAGTTTAAACTTTATATCAGCTGACTTATTAAAACATTTTAATTCAATTTACATATGCAATGATTTTTTCTTTTTAATTCCTTAAAATGAGCGGTAGTATTAAACCTGAGGTATACGTACCCCAGGTGGTACGTAAAATTATTTTATTTATTTCAGATGTAGATTATATACAAGGAGATGTACCTGACGTTGCCCGGGGTAGCCCCGCAATGAATTGTGTGGCTACCCCAGGCCACGCTTTACTTTGTTTCAAACATTCAGAAAGAAAATCTCTTTATCTTATTTTTCCGGCAAAGTTTTTAATAAAACTAAAACATAAATCTAATAAAATATTTAAAATTCCGGCTTCGAGGCTCACATGTTAGTCACAGGGGCAACTAATTTTAAAATTTCAAACCTTTTTGTATGGTGTAGATATCGCGCAATACTCATGACAGGCAAACAGACATACGAACACTTCATTTTATTAATATAGATGTATAGTTTTCACTATGCAACAACAACTTTGAGACTACAAAGATGAAGAGAAATAATTATATCTGAAGGTACGCGAATAAAAATGGTTGAATACCAGTGCCTTAGAGGATCGGGGACATAAGTTTTATTTCGATGATTCTCCCTGAAAATTGGGGGACGAATCATTTCCTTAATCTAGAGGAACTTTTAAACAAATCGTAACAATGTTGATGAAATAATAAAACATAATAGATTTGGTCTATATTGAGAGCTAAAAAAAATTATTGTTTTAACATGTTCCGAGCGAACCTTCATTTATTGATTTCACTGATAACTATATTACCACGTTACATGAGAGAGCCTTTTATACAGATCCACCTAAATGAAATCTTTTAAGGTGGGAATGTAGGAGACACGAAAAAAGGTGAGTGTTTTTGCAGTTTTTATATAAAAATATTATTTTTAGTCAAAATAAATTGAATATTACTTCAGTACAAACATAAGAGTTTAGTTTCCTCACATGGTGACCTCAACATTATTGGATATTTGTCAAGGGTGTCCTGAAATTTAATGAAAATTTTTCTCTTCATTTAAAAAGTTTCTCATCTAAAGCAGCTAAGTTCATAACAGATATTCAACAACTGTTGATATCACTACGTGAAGACCTATTTTTTCCTGGTTTATTCTGCTTGATATTTTAACATTCTGTAAATCCGAGCCGTTTTATACTACTTTTGATTTATCTTTTATTTATAAGGCATCTTTTTCTTATTTAAACTATTATTACAAACACATTAGGCACCTAAATACTACTTAGTATAAGAAAGTCCTAACTACCCTAAGATTCCAGTTGGTCCACCCCGGGTATTTTACGCCCCCGGTAACCTCCCCCCACCAGAGAAGAAAATTAAATCATATGTTTATACTGAATCAATATTTGATTTACCAAACCCTTCCTTCACCTCTGACAAGACATCATGTGAATGTGGGGAATGCCGGGCCTCCACCGTGGTTCGGATTCCACGTTAAGCTGTAGGTCCTCCATTTCATCTCACAATCACCCTACCATTACACATTAGCGTAAGTGCGTATCACCCGAACGGGTAGTAAAACGCGGTGATAATAATAATAATAATATTTGATAAATTTTATCAAAACAAATTTGTTGTTATAAAAACTGTAAAAATCACTGGCTATTTCTCGCGTACTCTTCATCCCCACCTAAAGTTGTCTAATCCAAGTGTTTCTTCAGCGAATTCAAACGACGATCATCAATTTATTATTTAAAACCGTGTCTTACTACCCGTTCGGGCTATACGCCTTAAGTACTAATTACGCTAATGGATTAGGAATTAGGAATGTTGAATTAGAGGATGTGAACCCGCATTTGCGTGGAGGGGGAGTGGAAAACCATCCCTAGTTCAACCGACCGAGATTCGAACCTCAATATCCCCGTCCTCAGCGGTCGAGCTTAACATGACTAGCGCGTTAGCTAACTACGCCACTGAGGCGGGTACGATCTTCAAATTCATCATAGCTATTTGTGATAATTTTAACTTCCTAAAACATCATATTGGCGAACTACATGCTTATATAATATAAAATTTGAAATACAGTTTTGGAATTAAGGTTAGTTTCTTTATTGTTGTTTACTAGTAACGGTACAAAAGGTCGTGGCCCATGGTATTGTACCCAGAAGGTACACGGCAACTGATCGACAGATCGTGTCAACTCCATGGCGAACAATAAATACCCCCCTCCCCCTTTTCACCACACTCTCCTTTGTACACATGCGGCACTATCGACACACGGCACATTGTCTGCACAGAGTGAAAACTGATGTCAAAATACACACACACACACACACACACACACACACATGCATACGCACATGCCACCACGCGTACAATAGCCTTGTTTACATCCGACCACCCTCCTTTTACACCCCTTTACTTCTCTCAGGGGGTTGACTGCTGAGTTGAGTGAACTCTAATTCAATCCTAAGATTATGTCTAAACAGATTTTTTTTTTCTTTTAACACCACGTCTTACTATCTGATTGAGTGATGATAAAAAAGATGAAAAATTTCCGGTAAATTTTGAATCAGAATAATTTTTGCAGTGTCGGCTCGTGGTGGAGGGGTTGAATTGTAGAGGCGGCTCCTAGAGCCTATACTACTTCAAAATATAGTGTGTTAAGAGACGAGTGGGCTATAGGATGGTCAGAGGAGGCACATGAGTGTGTGTGTGTGTGGGGGGGGGGGGGGTTTAGGAAGCACTGTAACGATGTTCCAAACAACAAGTATCTAAAACCAACAACCCGGTAATATGGAGGCTTTTCACTCACCAAGGCTCACCAACTCTCACCAAGTCTCACCAAGTCTGATCGAGACCTCTCCCCGTCGAATGGGATGCACATGCACGCAACAACACATCCACTCCCATGGCTTGGATAAAGAAGACTGACTGAGACGCGAACCAAATCAGCGCATCGACCAGCCCCTAAACAATCCAGTTGTCAACTTGACTTCGCGAACATCCGCCTCTGGAATGTTCGAGCTTGGCCTAGTAATTACTGGGATGTCCGCGATACGCCCAGAGCGCTAGTCTTCACCCTTCTTTTTGTTCCATGTGTTTCCCTTCCTCTCCCCCTCTACTGAGAACTTCTAAGACCTGTTTATGCTATATAACAGCAGGTGTAATTTTGTATGGTACTCATTGTATCACTGGCTCTTACCAGGTGAGGGCGCTGGGTTATAACTAATATTTGGGGATATTAATCAAAATTCTCTTTGGCTTTAAATATGGGAGGAATATTATTCTAAATTACTGTTTGGCGCTTCTTTTCATGTTTATGAATGGGGACTTTAATTTGATTTGGCGTGGGTGAACCACGGTTTCATAATAGTAACTTTCTAGGGGAATTCATGTTTGACTTAGTACGTCTTATTAACTGTAGGTGCGCCCGAGCCTTTATCTTAGCGGATCTTAGTAATCGTTTAATATTATCTTGGGTATTTTTAGACGATATAAGTTCACTTAGTAATGAAGGTATTTTATATGGAATTGTTAGATTAGGTTATCATGAGCGCAACGGGAGTTTGCGGAACTTATTGTACTCTTATAAGACTTGTTTGTAATATTAGGTTATGCTTCTTAACATAGGATTAGCACTCAACGGCCATTGTTGGGATCTCTTTTTAAAATATTCGGCCACCAAATCATATAGGAATGTAAAGCTAAATTTTATGAGTACTTTTTCTTATATAATTAATTTATACTTCAGTTAATGTTATGGGCAATTAAAACTAAACATGTCAGACATCTTGTGTTTATGGATGTAAGCGCGCCCTTGGGTGGTAAATTTGAATCTAGACATCTAACATTCACTCTAACGTTCCCTCTGTGGGGCGGTTAATTTTTTGTAAGTCATAGTGGCTCAGTCAATATTTTGCCAGACTAAGCGTAGGCTCATTAAGCCATTAATGTGCTGTTGTATTACTATATCATTGTAATTTAACTAACTGAAATAAAAAACTATGTTTCTCTTGTGACCTCATGGTTGTTTTTTGGGCACGCTTTTTGGGCTCAATGTGGGCGTCACAGCACGGAAGATAGGGGGGAGACAAATGTTGAGCCAACCTTTAAATTATTTTAATTAACTTAGTGATGATAAGAAATTGAAGTATAATTTATAAACATAACGGGTTAACCAAGGCTCACATTCATTTGTTTCTTTACTACTTTTATTTTCAGCACCTCATCTTACAACCCGTTCAACTTATACGCTCATTTACTAATTACGTTAATGGTTTTAGGGATTTTGAAGGTTATATTTATAGGAAATTCTCCCGCATTTGCTTAGAAGGATAGTGGAAAACCATTAAGTAGAAAAAACCTCAGTACACCCGACCAAGATTCGAACCTTGCTCTGCTCATCATCGGCAGTCTAGTCTACTACGGGAGTAGCGCCTTAGACCACGTGGCCACCGAAGTGGGTCTTAGCTTCATTCTTATGTTAATATTCAACTCTTGCGCCTAATATTACCGAATATAGGCAATCAGAAATCATCCCCTTGTGGTTAAATGATTCGCGGGAATACCCCTTGAATCTGCTACAAACATCCCAGAGTGACACATCGGGCATCTGTTACACGCACTACTGATACAAAATGGATGGTACAAGGGAAAAGGGGAAAAGTCTCATTTTAATCCATATTGAGTACGTGCTGCTATCTGATAGACAATCATGAGACTTTTTTAATATATTTTAGATTATTGTTAAAGAGGTCTCTGTCATATTTAAAATTATTTTTTTAAGTATTTTCTGTGGTCCTAAAGTGGTTTTAGATGTAAAAGTTACCCTGGAAAATTTGTTCAATGTGGCTTTGTCCCTTTCCCCCCTGTACACAAATGCAACTTTTTTAATGTTGTTTTTCCTTAAAAAAAATAGTTTCTTGAAAAAAATGGTTGCTTTTAAAAAAAATCTTTTACTCAAAGATCAGTTTTTAATTTTTTGTGTAATTTAAGAAAGTCGTCTTTGTGCCAGACCTGACTTTTAGACAAAAATCAAGACTTTAAAAGAATGTTGTCAAACCGATCACTTTTTTTATTTCCTTTCAACATAATATAAAAGAAATTGGTGGTCATGTTTACAAAATGTCCAAAATAAAATCATATTTCTCGCCACCTTAAAAAAGAATAAGAGTTTCACGCAAAAATGTCTTCTTTTTGTTATATCCCAAAAGCATTGACAAATTATCTCCGAAGAAACATATTTAATAGGAGTAGAAATTAAAGAATTTCACACATTCCCCTCCAAAGTCTTTTCATTTTCTTAAACGTAACATTCGCGAGGGGGAAAAAAAAGCTGTGGCCAAAAATTATTGGCTAATAACGTATAAAGGGCTTGTGCTCGGGGTCTTTCTATTCTCCTCCACTGGGTGGTTGTTCCGGGTGTAGGAGGGGGATACAAACAACTCTCAGAATTTGGCTTGATTCGTCACGGGACGACAGTACACCCTAGGGAGAGAGGCGAGAACTAATAGCCTTTACAACCCCTTGAATAAAAGAAACCTCAACATCATGTAAATACATTTATTTCCTAATAACACAGCCTACGTTAACATTGTATCAAAGGTCTACATCCCCCCCCCCTACGTCAACCCTCTACCCATTCTCCCATCCCCTCCGCGTATCATTTTCTAACCCCCCTCAACACTAAAATCTCTTGTAAAATACAATCTAATGATAATATACATCCCCTATATACTACCCTTAGATGTTCATTCTCTCGTTTCAACATCCCCGATGGTCCCCACACATAGTTTTTTTTTTGCCTTCTACCTCCTTTTTCCATCAACCCACATTGAGTCTGAAAGTTGGAAAAGGAGGGGGGAATAGGTATCAACAAACGATCTAGGGCAACAGCCCATAACGGCGTTATAGGACCTTTTTTATTTCTTTTAAGGGAGAAGTTAGGGGTTGGAGACCCATATTGTCCTCTCCATCTTGCACGGTCCAGTGGCGTGATTGTGCATGGGTTAATATCCCCGTGAGCGGAGAGGGGGGCGCGAGGGACGAAGAAGAAAGTGGGGTGGTGCGACCAAAGATTGGTGTCAATGGGTAGGGGTGGTTTGGTTTTTATTTTAAGGCTAGACATCATAGTATAAATTATTTCATGAAGAAAAAGGTAAAAGTAGTGCTTTAAATATGATTTAATATTTATGTTATAAATATTTATCCATATGATATTGTAGCAAATAAAGTTAAGCATTGTATTTTTTTAGTGAGGAGACTTTAGAATCCTCGATTGACTTGAACCCTTAAGGAAATTGAAGATTTGAGGATTCGTCAAAATAACTGATCCGAGATTCAAAATATATAGGGGTCTATATATTTTTTTGCAAATTTTTAATAGTAATTTATATTAGAGCTTTTATTGATTGTTGGTGCTTTATTTCCTTATTTCCAAATAGTTATAGGATTAACTTAAAATCAGACCTAAGAATATTAACTTAATACTTAACTGAATTTATTAATGTTATAGTGATTAGATTGTTTCAAAATATTTTACCATACATAACTTTTTTATATATAATAATGCCATATATAATTTATTTTCATCACCTTGTCTTACTACCTGTTCGTTCAGGTAATACGTATATATAATAAGTAATACTCTAATTGTGCAGGGATGAAGAAGGAAGAATTTTTGTGGTAATCTACCCGCAATTGCGTGAAAGGAGACTGAGAAACCATTTAGAAAAATACACTCTCAATAGACCTGACTGGGATTAGAACCCTGATCTCCCCATCTTCAGCAGGCCAGTCTAACAGGAGAGTGACGCCTTAGACCATTCGACCAGCTCCTTAATGCTTCTCATACATCAATTACGTCCATTAGTTTGAAAGTTATGGATGAAACTCAAGGGCCGATGAGCGAAACCCCCTGTATTTAGTTACTCATACTATTTACTATAGCCCTATAAGTACTATAGTAAAGTAAACTTATTAAGTGTACCATTTTTTCTTAGATTTGGATTCGTAAAATATTGTATTGGACGCATCTATGATTATAATGTTTTAACTTTGGCATTATATTTGTACGTCTTAAACGTAACAGAAGGTTGGTATAGGCCTACATTTATTCAAAGTTTGTTTCATGTGTTTTAATCATCTAATTAAAACCTATTGAGAATAATGTGCTTTCAGCCATTGTCTGCTATATTCATCAGTAAATATAAAATAGGTTGGAACGTGTATCGAATCAATTCAAATTAGTTGAAAAATAAATCCCGGACACGGGAATCGAACCTGGGAACGCCCAGCAGACTAATATTGTAGGCCTACACTTTGGCAGTACTGAGCAAACATTGAGTAACCTGTGTCTGTGGTTTCGATGTTAATTTGAAGGAACTGATGGTTTCTACACGCCCATCTCAGTCTCTTACTTTAAGGTGGGGATGTAGGGGAAGCGATTTAAGTTAAATGTTTTTTCAGTATTTATGTCAAAAGATTTTTTTTTTGTCAAATAAAATCCAATAATTCTCCTGTAGAAAGCTAAAGTTTTTCTTCTTCTTTTTTTTCAGATGGGTGATCTCAAAACAGTTCTTAAATAACTTTCATGGTAATCGCGGAGCTTGAACATAGATTTTTCTTTCTTTTAAAAAGTTTATGTCAAATCCCGCGATGACCATGGAAAATATAAATAGCTATGTGCAGAAAAGTATACTACACTTATCTACTGAACCAATATATATTATAATTTGACAAGTCCATTTACGGTAGTTGAAATTACGAGAAAATGGCCGACCCGATTTTGATAAACGAACACTCATTTTAAAGAATCAAATAACTAAAGCTATTATTTATGTTTTTTAGTAAGGATTACACCCTCTAGATGCTATATCCTGAAATTTGACACCTGGACAAGAAAATTGAACTCGGGACCTTTGACTTAGTATTCTTTTGCTCTAACCACTGAGCTATCCAGGAATCGTCCCGTGCCCAAGGTCATTCTTCACTCATATTTTAAGGTAGAGTCTATGATTATAATATTTGTAAATGTGGCAGCATTAAGCCAACTACCGAATCTAAGGTGGCTGCATTATCTGATAGCTCGTGATCTTAATAACTCACACATTTGTAGACGACGATTTACGCACGTCCATCATAGACTCGGCCTTAAAATATGAGTGAAAAATGACCCTGGTCACGGAATGATTCCTGGATAGCTCAGTAGTTAGAGCATTGGTGTACCAAGTCAAAGATCACGAGTTCAATTCTCGTGTCCAGGTGTCAATTTTCAGCTCATTTTAAAGGTTACGGTTTCAGAATATTGGCAAAAGTAGTAGCTTTCAGCGGAAACACAATTTTTCTATCAAATCCAGCTTGTCTTCTGTGTGCGCAGTGGCTCATCTGTAAAATAATGATTTGCTTACATCACCATCAAAAATATTATTTGTGTATGAGTGTGTATCTTACTATAATATACCTATTTAGTTAAAAATAACTCAATTTTTACTTTTGAGGTATGTTGCAGCAAATAGATATAAACTGGTAGAAGGGTCATTTAAAATAATAATAATAATAATTATTATTATTATTATTATTATTATTATTATTATTATTATTATTTATTATTAGCACCGCGTCTTACTACCCGTTCGGGTTATACACACTTACGCTAATGTGTAATGGTAGGGTGACTGTTAGATGAAATGGGGTACCTACAGTTTAACGTGGAATCTGAACCACGGCGGAGGCCTGGCATTCCCCACATTCACAAGATGTATTGTCAGAGGTGAAAGAAGGGTTTGGTAATCAGATAAATCTATGCCGGGAACGAGAATTAAACCCCGGCCGCCAGCACAGAAGTCTAACACCTTATCCCCTAGACCGCCAGGTCACCATATATAAATTAATTCCCGCAACTGGTGTGAGCTGTGTGATCTGAGTTTTCGAATGTTTTGACTCAGATATTCAAAAACAGAACTCCAACCGCTCACTCCTATTGCCCACTTTCTCTGCTCCTTTTTTATTTTTAGGCCTCCTATTTATGTCTTATTTTTGTTAAGGAGGGTTTACTATAAATTGGAGTGAGCCCTGTTTCTACAAAACTTTTACCGATAAAAAGTTTTGAATACTATTTAGCGTGATGATCTGCAGTCATAGCTGCAACGATCAAGTAGTTTTATTTATTTAAAAAAAGTTGTTAGTTATAAACTTGGAAAAATATTTACCTTCTCTTCCCTTCTATTATAGCTTACGTTTGTTTATATATACTCGTAATTTATCCTAGTTACCAGTCTACAAAGGTTAAGTATGTTGTGCTATATACCGACTCTGGTGGTGGGGTAACAGATTGTTTTCCAAAGTGAGGTTGGTCTGGCCGCAAAAACCACTGTCCAAAATGTCAATACCACGATCAACAGATTCTATAGCGGAGGCCATTGAGGGGCGAGAGTGCAGTCACTTATTAACACTTCGGACCTCGTAGAGCTTGACGGGAACAACCAACAGCACCCGCGGGTCGAGTATAACTGGACCGAAATAATAATAGCCACGAGTTGAGTATAGCTCGACAGAAATAAAATCCAACAGTTTGTATCAGAAAATTTGTATTTTTCCAGACAACACTCGCTCGTTATGTAGGCCTATAGCTCGACATAAATAAATAGCATCCGTGATATTTTAACAGATTTTTTTGGCCCGTTTAAAAACTAGACAGCACCCAGGGATCAAGTATAGCTGGACAGAAATAACACCAAACAGATTGTTAAAAAAAATCACGTTTAACAAACAGATATCACCCATGCATTAAGTACCTATAGTTCGACAGACATAACACTCACGCATCGAGTATAGCTCGGCAGATATAACAACACCCACGCGTCCAGAATATCCAACCATTATAGTCCCCTTTTGATAATATCTTAATGCATCAGTGGCCACATGGTCTAAGTCGTAACAACAAACTAAATTGCCAGTAAAGAGGAGGTTTGGGTTATAATATAGGCCGTGTGTAATGATAATGTTTTTTTACTAAATGACTATTCACTATCCCCACACAAGAAAATGCGGGTACATTTCTTATAAACTTTGTCTTACTCATCCTTACCCCAATATACGGATAACACAAATTGGTAATCACACAAATAAAATTAAGATTATACAATTTTATTTTCCTCTCCTAAAAAAAAGAATCATAAAAGTCATTTTAATAATATTGAATTTGCAAACGACGTAAAAAAGAGGACAAAAGAACAGTATTACCCATAATTCACTCTCGACGCCCCTATCTCCATCCACCCCATCCTACAATGTACGCCAAAGTAACACGTCAAAAAAAAAATTGCACACAAAGTGTTTGATCCCAACCACACATAATATTAGTGTAATAAAACAATTGTCAAGGGTGTAATAACTCGTCCGGACATAAAGCGAGAGGGAGAGAGAAGTTCCAAGTGTAATTTAATACAGTAGCGCACTGATGCTGCATCATCAAAAACCATCAGGCGGTAAGGGAAGGGAGGAGGTATGGATGGGTAATAAAAGCGGCACCAACCCTCCCTCGCAAATCTCCCACTTCACGCCTCTCGACCGCCTCTGCACATACACACACACACAGATATATATAACACCCCCATCCCCTTCCGAACCTCCTCACCCTTCTATTAGGAGAGACATACAGATTGCATTAGTCTGGGTCCACGGGACTCGTTGCTCTAAAAGTTCCGCTAGGTTAAACACAGCATCCGATACTTCGTGATGATACGTACCAACAGGGCCTTAACTCCATTGGTCAGACAATTTGGAGGTTGATCATTTCACACAGACATCAAACGTCTAAGCTGGGTGTGTAGGAGACCAGAGTTAAGATCACTGTTTTTTCAATTTTCTTATCAAAACTTTTTTTGGCCAAAATAAGTAAAATATTTCTCCAGTGGAAACCTAGAGATATCAACAATTGTTGAATATATGTCACGAGCATAGCGGCACTAGATGAGAAACTTTTTAATTGAAGGAAAGGGTTGTCATTAAATTCCAGGACATCCTTGACAGATATTTAACAACTGTTATATTACCATGTGAATAAAATTTAACTCTAAGTTTGCTGAAGAATTATTTTATTTATTTTGACCAAAGCAATGTTTTGCTATAAAAACTGTGAAAGGAATGCTCTTAACTCGTGTCCTTTACATTCCTATCTTAATAGATTTTAATTTTAATTCAATCAAGTCAGACACCTTACTTCAGTTTTTAGCGTGTCTGTCTATTAAGCTAAGGTAACCGGGTTCGATTCCCGACATGGCGGAAATATCTATCATTGATGAGATGAGGGTTTACCCTGTCACAGTGATGAATTAACGGCCGGGATGGGTGTTGTTTGTGTTCTAGACTTAAGCTAGTTTAAAAGTCGTGTACTGACATAATCAGTCGGTTCAGAAAGTGCACGTTAAGGTAGGGTTTTAGTAAACGTGATAAAATTAGTGTTTTTGCTGTTTCTTATAGCAAATAATTTGTTTTGGTCAAAATAAATCAAATATTTGTCTAGTAGAAATACAGAGTTTAATTTTCTTCCCGTGGTGATCTCAACATTTGTTGAATATCTCTCGGGAGTGTCCTTGAATTTAATGACAACTTTTCCTTTTTATTTGAAAAGTTAATAATCTAATGCCGCAATGCTCATGACAGATATTCAAGGAATATTATCACCCACTTTTGTGACCACATAATCAATCTAACGCGTTACTCTCGAAATAGATTAGACTGCTGATAATGGCAAGATCGAGTTCGAATCTCAGTCGGGTGTACTAAGGATGTTTTTTCCTAAATGGTTTTCTCTCTCCCTTCAAGCAAATGCAGCTTCACTTCTTGTAAAAATAACCTTCCTAATCCTTAAAATTATCAGCATAATTAGTAGATAAGGGTATAATCAGAACGGGTAGTAATATGTGATGCTTAAAACACAAACTGTTGTCATAATAACTTACCATCCCACCTTAATATTCAAATATAGTTTGGGTGCGATTTAAATGTTAAAACAACCTTCTTAATCCCTTCAGATTAAACTGTTGGGTTAAATAACCTTGGCATTGAACATAATAATAAAAAAGAGAGATGATTTGATAGGTTAGCGAATTATAAAAAGGCTGCCCCATGTAGAGAGATAAGACTGTCTTCACTAATACTAGACAGTCAGCCCTCCAGTATCTGCCCACTCACACCGTCAAATGGGGCAGTGTTTGTTATCCTCTGTATATACAGGCCAGTGTTACACACACAACAATACCCCCACTAATTCCATTCAAAGGTGATCAGAGCTTCATTTCACTAGAGGATTGGTCGGTGGAGGGGAAGGAGGAGGGGGAGGGTGTCAGAACCTTTCAACATAGGAATAAAACCAAACTACATAGATTAAATAGTTGAAGGAGCATTATTGTGTGTGTGAAACTTCTATAGACCAATATTTGGAGGTCAGTTAGAGTTACAGAAACATTCGGAAATTAAGAACATTTTGAGATTAGGAATATTCGAAAACAAGGAATAATAGGAAATAAGGAGCAATCCAAAGCACATCTTTTTCTCGTTGCTTTCTACTACTGTAGTGAGAATTTTTTTTTTAAATATTTATCCTAGAGATATTTAATTTTCATCGGATTGCTCGTAATCCTTTATCTATTTAATATATTGTATGCCTACATTTTCAAAACATTTGAATAGGAAAAATTAATTTTAATTTATGTGTGATTATGGCCTAGTTTGGCAACGTTCTATTTCGTCATAGATATATAAAATAAATAATTGTTTATTACATTTTTCGTAAGCCTTTAGTTGATTCGGGTAACCTTAAATTGATATGGTCTTATGACATAGTTCATCACAAAATGTGATATTTCGTCAGAAATAAAAAAAAATATATTTTTTTGTGGTTATTACAGATACATTTTCTAAATACACTGTTTTATCAGTAATTGACATAAAACTTAAATAACCTAAGTCTGTACGTTAGTTACACACACATTACTTATTAGTGTTATTTTACAGGATAACTTATTCATACTAGCTATCAAAAGTGACAGCTGAGAGTCACATGAAAATCTGACACTATATAAACTTAGCCATAAAGCTTGACTAGATTTTAATTGGGGAAGCAATGTAGACCCAAGACCCGTATATAACTATTAGTTCTATGAAAAGTAGAATTCGCTCCCTCCGTGTTATTATTGTTACTACAACAGGGGCAGCTTGTGAAAGAGGGCTCTGGGGCGCCACCCTACTTGCAAAATAAAGCAAAAGCCGAGACAAAATAATTTTAAAATTCATACCAATTTTTTTCATATTTCTAGGGGAAAACATAAATCACTAAGAAATCGTTATGTACTTTTCCCATTTTATTGATGAAATTAGCAAAACCATAATCGCGCCAGCGCGTGACATAAAGCGCTCGTGTGTTAACAAACTCTGTGGTGGACTGGTTCAGAAGCGCCCCCGAGCTCTGTATGAGTCACAGAGTGGTTGCCATGACAACCTGACATCACTTTCTTCAACCTTGCCAAGATTTTGGGGCTGAGCTGAACTGTGGTCTGCTACCAGCTGCAGCTTAGTCGGATGGCTATAAGTCGTTGATTTGAATAACGTTTAAGTGTGACGCGTTTTCGCTCTGTTCTCGATTAATTTAGTGATTAATGAAAGTATCCGATATTAAAAAACTTAAATTTGTTTCTTTATCATTAGAAGAAAAGTTTGAAATTACAAACAATGGATGCTTAGTAATCAAATCCTACTTAAGAAACACCATGAGTTAAGACGGATAAAATGCTTTGGCCATGTTGTTTATAGTACAGTACATGATTCACGAGATACCAAACAAAAACCAAAGATTAGATATTTCTTTCAAATGATAAACATACTGATTCACTCATTCTTAAAGTAAGCCTATATTGTGTGTAGCCTAAAATGTTCAAGATAGTGTTAATAACTTTTTTTAACTGGTGTGTGTGTGTGTGTGTGTCTCTGTGTGTGTGTGTGTGTGTGTGTGTGTGTGTGTGTGTGTAGGTGTGTGTGTGGGTGTGTAGATTTCACGATGGACACTCTTCGACTTCGAGCCAAGTGAGTCGTTATACTTTTACATATAGCTTTTATTTACTTTTATTAAATTTATCCTTTTTATACTTTTTATAGTGAAGTTTGTCAGCTAAATATAGGATGGTATAAGGTTGATACAAGTTGAGCTGTTGGCTACCTAATTTGAGAATTTTTAAGAAAGCACCCTCCCTTGAGGTTTACTCACGATCCGCCACTGTACTACAATCTTACTAACATATTTGTGAACAGTATAACTCACTCCATTCATTTTCTTAGCTTTAGTAGTCTAAGATTACTCTTTGAAAGAGTCCATCCTATTCCGGTGGGAGTCCATCATATTCGCGGGGAGTTTATCATATTATGGGAGGGCGAGTTTATCATATTCTGGGGGGAGTTCATCGTATTCCAGGGGAGTTCATTTCATTTTCCGGGGTGAGTTCATCATTTTCCGGGGGGAGTCCATCATGTTCTGGGGGGTCCACCCCGTTTTACGCTCTTATTTGTAAGTAAACTAGATCCTCCAGCTTGCGCAAGTCAAGTGTCTTGAATCCCACGGCTTGCATTCAGGGTTAAGTGCCGTGGGTGGGCGCAGTCCCACAGTTTGAGTGACACGTCTTGTGAACTGGAACGCCACGGCTCACCGAACGTTCAGGGGCTTCTCTTTCCTTGTCACACTTTCAATCCAGCGGTGGTGTGTTCCCGTGAAATCTCTCTCTTCAACCGCCAGCGTCTGATTTGACTATTCATAACATTTTCTTGCCGCCTCTTTCAATGGAACCTTAACCGGATTCACTTTTCAAACAAGAACGAGGATAAAAATACCAGTTAACGGTATCCTAAATATTAGGTGAGCTTAGCTTCTGAAAAATAGATATTGAATTTAAGGGGGATGATATCATTATATAATGTAATTAATGAATTAGAGGTGAGGAAGGTTTAATTAAGAGTGTACCCCCATTTGCGTAAAAGGAGAGAGATAAATCATTTAGTAAAACAATCCTCAGTACATAAGATCGGTATTCTATCCTCGATCTTTGACATCATCGGTGGTCCCGTATATTACGAAAGTGGTGCCTTAAACCAGTGTTTCCCAAACATTTTAAAACTGTTACCCAATTTTCTTAAAGAGACACATTTCCATGACCCACCTAGTTTAATGGACACAAGAGCTTTGAGGGGTAGATGGAGGTCCTTTTAGTAAAATTATTTTTTACTACATTTCTAAAATATCGTAATATGTGGGACTTAATTCAGTGGTGGACAGAAGACACAAGGACAATTAAAAAAAAATTCTCACAAACAAGTGTGTGTTTCAAGAGGTTGTAAAATTTGGTTTGTATATTATTAATCGTTTATGAAAAAATTTACAAAACATTAATTATTGTGTGTGGATTTAAAAAAAATTATGATGTTATAACAATAAATTGTACGACACAATTGCACAAACTTTCTCATATTGTGTAATATAGCTTGGAAGAACATTTTCAAAAGTAAGTACCAAGTAGGTATACGATGCTTATTGGGTGGTTAAACACATTCTAGATATGTTCGAACAAAATAATTAAAACCAGTTTTGAAAACTTTGAAATTAAAAAAAAAATCCCTCATCAGTAAACTAGACAACCCCTTAATTTCAAGGTTAGGGTCAAATTCAAAAAAATTCACACGATTTATTGCTCTAGTATATCTAGATAGTAGGTTTGAAAAGAAACCATAAAACTGTTTAGGATATGTGGCCAGGGACAAGCAGAATAATGGTAAAATCCCCTTTCTTGGGTTTAGGACACCCATTAAATACAAAGGCTCATCATAATCTTGGGATAAAATTGTCACAATTACAATACATTTTCTTAATATGAGAAATTTAGAATCAGTTTTGCTTACATTATTATTTCTTAACATCCTAAATCCTAATATCAGTAAAAAAAATCTAGCTTGTTGTTAAGCAATCAAATGTATTAATAGCCTATTATTATTATTATTATTATTATTATTATTATTATTAGTCACCGCGTCTTACTACCCGTTCGGGTTGTACGCACTTACGCTAATATGTAATGTTAGGGTGATTGTGAGATGAAATGGAGGACCTATAGTTAACGTGGATTCAGAACCACGGTGGAGGCCTGGCATTCCTCACATTCATAAGTTGTGATTAATACACGTCTTGTCAGAGGTGAAAGAAGGGATTAGTAATCAGATAAATCTGTGCCAGGACCGAGGAAGTAACCTAGTAAATTATAACTTTATGTATTGGCACAATTCAATAAATACATGGATACACACACATTCCACAAACGGACTATTTCAAATCTCCCCACAAAGGTCAACGAAGCTGTCTGCTTAATTCCAGTCTTACAGCGCATATGTTGTCAAATGCGCATGCGCATTGATTTGAGATGATTGAGATTGAGTTTGATATTTTATTGGCTCTTCCGTGTCGAACATCTCGGGCAGAGTGGACGAAGTAGAGATTAATGGAAATTTAGCAGAACAGCTTGCGCCGATGAGGTGGAAATATTGTGATTGGTTCAGAGATCGTCACGTGACCATGCTTCTGTTCTGCGCTTGTTTTTAGGTGAAGGTGTGAATCCACAGTAAGGCAGTGGTTCCCAAATCCAGGGTCACGATCCAAATTAGGGTCGCAAGGCTGTTCCTGAAATTCGCAGGAAGATCTTAATATTATTATTATTATTATTATTATTATTATTATTATTATTATTATTATTATTAGCACCGCGTCTTACTACCCGTTTGGGTTATACGCACTTACACTAATGTGTAATGGTAAGGTGATTGTGAGATGAAATGGAGGACCTANCTAATGTGTAATGGTAGGGTGATTGTGAGATGAAATGAAGGACCTACAGTTTAACGTGGAATCCGAACCACGGTGGAGGCCTGGCATTCCCCACATTCACAATATGTCTTGTCAGAGGTGAAGGAAAGGTTTGGTAATCTGTTAAATCTGTGCCGGGACCGAGGATTGAACCCCGGCCGCCAGCACAGAAGTCTGACACCTTACCCCTAGACCACCAGGTCACCAGGAAGATCTTAATTTAGTTTATTATTATTATCATCATTATTAAATATTACATTTACAAACTCTTCATAAAAATGGAACATTTGGGAGGATTACTGCAATACTAAAAAATAGTAGCAGTGTGGAAATAATGTTTTGAAACACTCCTATACTTGGAAATTTCGACCAAGCTCAAGGAAGGAAGTTTAAAAGGCTCTTTTACCTTGTATGACCATATAACCTGCCTGTGGGAACAAATATTTTCAAGTCTTGTAACGATCAAAATCCTCAGAGTGATTTGCGTTGTACTCGGTCCATCAAAATATGACTCAAATTCGAATAGATCACCAACAAAATGAAGCAGCATCATGATTGTCACTGAAAAACTGTTTTTGTTAATTACGCAATTTTGCGCAACGAGTCAAATTTTTGTGAGAACATTTTGTATAGTTTTATATTTGTAGAATTAAAAAGTCACTAAAACTGATTTCATGTAGCTGATAATATTTTATCGATACAAAATAAAAACATAGACTAATTCTCCCCAAGAATGAAATAGCATTATAGTAACCAATGAAATAGTCTTCTTTGACAAATTACCGACATTGTAACAAATTCACATTTTCATCACGAATGGTGCTTTACATTTGCTTGATTAAAATGTTGTTGAAACTAGTTTTGTTTTTGTTATTTCAATTAATTTAATCTAATAAACATTAATATGAAAATAGCAGCTAATTTAAACTTCATGTAAGGGTACATTGGGTCACCAGACCTGGAAAATATTATATTTAGGGTCGTAATCAAAAATGTTTGGAAAACACAAGTCTAAAGCAATGGTGTTCAACATTTTTTGGTTCGCATATCCCCAGATATAATTTATCCTCAACCTCATAGATAACCAAAAGTTGTTAAGGCATATTATTATTATTATTATTATTATTATTATTATTATTATTATTATTATTATTAGCACCGCGTCTTACTACCCGTACGGGTTATACGCACTTAAGCTAATATGTAATGGTAGGGTGATTGTGAGATGAAATGGAAGACCTACAGTTTAACGTGGGATCCGAACCACGGTGGAGGCCTGGTATTCCACACATTCACAAGTTGTGATTAATACACGTCTTGTCAGAGGTGAAAGAAGGGTAGTAATAGAATAATAACCAATAATTATAGTAACCAAATGTTAATATTGTTTTGCTAAGTGCATTCATATTAACATTCATATATTCGGTTAAGTATTAAATTACTTGTCTGGGGTCTGGTTGTTAAATTTATATTATAATTATAAATAAAGCCATTTTGAACTACCAATAATCGGCATTAGAGCTCTAAAACAAATATTACTTGGAATTTTTTTTAAAACAACATTTAATTTAATGATTTAAGTCTCAAATCCCCTAATTTCAAATATTCTTAAGGATTTGACCGTTTCAAGATTCCATCCTTAGTAGGTCTATGTATATACTTACTTCGTGGCATTAGGTACTAAAAAGTTCATTGCTGCACTCACAAAAGTAGACCAACTATTACTACCCTGAGCTAGATCTATTCAGTCCACCTCATTACACCCTATCCTTATCTTGAGCTAGTTCTATATAGTCCATCTCATTAAGCCCTATCCTTATCTTGAGCTAGTTCTATTCAGTCCATCTCATTAGACCCTATCCTTATCTTGAGCTAGTTCTATATAGTCCATCTCATTAAGCCCTATCCTTATCTTGAGCTAGTTCTATTCAGTCCATCTAATTAGACCCTATCCTTATCTTGAACTAGTTCTATATAGTCCATCTCATTAAGCCCTATCCCTATCTTGAGCTAGATCTATTCAGTCCACCTCATTACATCCTATACTTATCTTGAGTTAGTTCTATTCAGTCCACCTCACTACACCCTTTCCTTATCTAGAGCTAGTTCTATTCAGTCCATCTCATTAGACCCTTTCCTTATCTAGAGCTAGTTCTATTCAGTCCACCTCATTACACCCTTTACTTATCTAGAGCTAGTTCTATTCAGTCCACCTCATTACACCCTATCCTTATCTAGAGCTAGTTCTATTCAGTCCATCTCATTAGACCCTATACATTTCAGTTTCATTATAATATTATTTCCCATCTGAGGCTAGGACTTCTCAATGGTCTCTTCTTTTAGGTTTGCCAGCCAATACTATGAGCACGGCATATTTTCAACTTTACGTACCCCCTAAAATGTCTTCACGTACCCCGAGGGGTGCATATACCCCAGGTTGAATATCACGAGTATAGGTGAGGCCTTGGTCTAAACGTCACTTTCGAAACGGACTGTACTACCAATGAAGTGAATTTCGTAATTTGAATTCCGGTCAGGTGCACTAATATTGTTGATGCCCTACACGGTTTTCCAGTCTCTGTCTACGCGAATATAGGTACACTCCTTATAAATCCAACCATCCTCACTCCGAACACAATTTAAAATTAGTGTATATGTGTATAGCCTTAACAGGTAATAAGACGTGGTGAAAAATAAAGAAAAACTTAGCTAGCGTTCATCCACGTGAGTGTCTACAGTGATGACCACGTGGGAAAGTGTCCGGCAGCGTGAACACACGGTGGATCTTGTACGGACCTAGCAAACAAAAAGATGGAGAGAGAGAGCCTTGTTAGTCCTGGAGGAGTTATAGCATCCGTCACACACACACAGATTGTCAAAGCTCGTGTGGACTCTATTTCAAACATCTCTTCAATGGGTCAATGGGTTGCCGTCAATCCACGCGCGAGTGACTGGGGNTGGTAATCAGATAAATCTTTGCCGGGACCGAGGATCGAACCCCGGACGCCAGCATAGAAGTCCGACACCTTACCCCTAGACCACCAGCTCACCCCTATTTTATTGCTAATTACTAGTAATTCTGCTAACAATTAAACCTCTCTTCCCCCATGTTCTTATTCTTTACTAGTCTTAACATTTATATTTAGATTTTAAGTTGATATTTTACCATTTTTGAGTTTTATCACCGCTTCTCCTAACTGATAGAAGAAGTGACGAATACAGTCACAAGGATATACAATAAAGGATGGGAAGGATTAAACATAATAGAGATATACAAGTTTAACAAATCAGTTTATTTGAATCCAAACAATTTTAAAGTAATATACATGTTTTGACGACATCATATACAAAACGTTCCAGTGCTCATTGATGGTAATTGTATCTGTTACGTTAGTTTAGACATTGTTGCCCCTATTGGGAGCGTTAGGTGTGAAGCACCTAGATTTGACCTGTAACTAAGTCAAGTATGGCTGTGTCTATACTAGAAAGGGTATAACTCGTTAAAGTAGAACAAACACACATTCTAACACGAAGGTGCGTCTATCTCGACACAACTTCAATTTAAATTGGAAGCAATTATTGATTTAATATTAAGCAACAATACATAGCACCAATCCAGCCTTTCGGCTGCTAGGTTTTAAACTAATAAGCTTCCAAAAGAATAATATATATATATATATATATATATATATATATATATATATAGCACCGCGTCTTACTACCCGTTCGGGTTATACGCTTTAAGTACTAATTACACTAATGGATTAGGAATTGGGAAGGTTGAATTAGAGGAAGTCAACCCGCATTTGCGTGGAGGGAGAGTGGAAAACCATTTAGGAAAAACCACCCCCAGTTCACCCGACCGAGATTCGAACCGCGATCTCCCCGTCCTCAGCAGTAGAGCTCAATACGACAAGTACGTTAGCCAACTACAATAATAGTTAACAATACCAAATTACTAGAAAGTACTAGTTTAAATACTTACAGCTTTGGTAGTTAAATGAGCTAGCTAGCATGAGTTAATTCCATATTGAGCTAAGAGATATAAATATCAAGTTCCTAGAAGAGGAAAAATAAGTTTACATATAATTAATGATGAGCTACCAGGAATTTAGGTTGTAAAGACACTATGGCTGGTCTAGTCTTCATTAGCACTGCCTAGTTATTCAATAGTATATTTAAATATCAACCCAAGTTTGAAAACAGACTATACCAACAGCAAACAGTTAAACATTAACTAATTCAAGCGGTGCCTGAAGGGGGCCGGACCAAATAAATAATACCCCGCGGGCCACTATTCTGAACTAGTAGCATATCCAAGAGTTGATCACCGTACTAAGGTCCAACAATAGATAGATTAAAACTGGTATCAGTCAAAGACCCAACTAGTTCATGGAACAAAGCTATAGATAACCTGATTTCCACCATTTTCAATCTAAAGATTTAGCCTAGCCGAGGCATGGCAATACAGTATAGGGCACCTGGTTATTTCTCAGGTATTTTAGTCTGTGTCCTATGGACATAGAAAAACAAGTCAGAAACGTTGATATTAAAAACCAAATATTATGGACATAGCAAAACAGAGCATGAACTTTGACATTCTAAACTATGTCTTATGGACATAGAAAAACATTTCAGACACTCTGACACTCAAAACAATGCCTTATGGACATAATCTAATAGGTAAGAAACTCTGAAATTCACAGCTATGTCTTATGTACATAGTAAAACATATCACGAAGACCCTATCGAAGATTACTAGATTAAGTTCTCATAGTCACAGACTTTACTTCATCTTCGGCGAGGAAGAGAGAGACCGACGCCTCAAATATCGTGATCACCGCTTGTTTAGTCCACTGGTTGGTTAACTTCTAGGATGTACCAAATGTGAAGCGAGTTTGGCCGTTTGACGTACTAGGAAAGAGACATCAACTAAGAGGGATGGGGGGGGGGG
>CABFVX010000218.1:329932-344666 GCA_902151425.1 Timema shepardi | reverse complement strand
GGGGGGGATTGGTGATTTTTTAGAAATGAGCAATACACCAACTAGTGCAAGGAGACAGCCGCTGAGACAACATAGGGAAGAGACTCGTCATTAGTGATGGGCATAATCGAATGATTTTAAGAATCGAATAATCATTCGATTCTTTGAAAAATAATCGAATGAATTATTCGAATGATTTTGAGAAGTAGTAAAGAGTCGGTAATAATCGGATATTTACTACTTCTAAAAGTAATTACTAGTTGCTCGTTTTGCTACTATTCTCTTTACCATGCTGTCATTATTATTAGCACCGCGTCTTACTACCCGTTCGGGTTATACGCACTTACGCTAATGTGTAATTGTAGGGTGATTGTGAGATGAAATGGAGGACCTACAGTTTAACGTGGAATCCGAACCACGGTAGAGGCCTGGCATTCCCCACATTCACAAGATGTCTTGTCAGAGGTGAAGGAAGGGTTTGGTAATCAGATAAATCTGTGCCGGGACCGAGGATTGAACCCCGGCCGCCAGCATAAAAGTCTGACACCTTACCCCTAGACCGCCAGGTCACCCTTACCCTGCTGTTGAATCTCCCAACACGCATTCCTGTATATACTTATCACTTAATAAATTTAAGTCAACGTTAAAAAAAATTATCTCACAAACCATTCGTGCTTTTATGCGATTAGTTAGTTAGGAAAATAAAATTTTAAGGAAATGAGAAAGAACAATCCACGTAGTAGTGTAGCAAAATAATAGAATTATTTTGTAATTTTCATTCGAATTATTTTTTGTTGTTATTCGATTGTAAACTGTACAACCATTTAAACTTTGTATTAAATTGGCTTTAGAATCATTAGAATGCGTAAGGTCGATTATTGTGTAGCAATGGGGACTATTTATTGAAAATGAACCTAATGGAAATGAAGACCTGTATAGAGATAGCCTGGAAACATTCATAATCATAAGGTCAATTTTCCTCAGCACTTCTGGCAAGGGTGGGGTAAGAGAATGAATCGGCCAGCTCGCGTCAAGTCAGCTGTGTTTTCATTCGAATGTTTTTCTCATTCGAATGATTTTGAAAGAATCGAATAAATCGATTATTTAAAATAATCGAATGAATCGATTCTATTCATCAAATTCTGCCCATCACTGCTCGTCATTACTGTTAGGTCTGGCAAGCGTTTAAGATGTCCGTGTGTTGAACTTCCTCCAAGAAGTGTTGAACAGTCAACCGGGGCACTTTCCTCAAGTCTGGGCGTTTCCCAGCAACACGATTTCACAGTGAGTTTAAATCTGCCACATATTGTTAGAATTTATTAGTTCTTGGATTTATTGCGATAATTATATATAAGGTATTTTGAGTATAAGTGCTAACGGATAATTAGAACGTTATAGAGTTAATTAAATAAACTCAATCATACCGTACTCAATAGAGAGAGAATAACCGTTATTCCCGTCCATAGACACATTATATGCCAATATTAAAAAAAGTACCTTAGGTACTCGATCGATTGCTTAGAACCATTAATTAAAAATCCTATGAAATGAGCTGTTAAATAACCAAAAAATTTATCAGCTGCCATATTGAAACGGATAACCATATTGAAATACTATGTACAGTACCATGCATCTTTTGATCTGAGTACAAATTAATAATTTCCTGCCAAATCTAGTTAAAACTGGTCAATGCGTTTGACAGTTATCGCGTAACAAAGCTCCGGACAGACAAAATGTCATATGTTCAAGCTATAACAGAACCTCGTTTCATCACTAAATAATATAAATACAAAATTACAGTTTCAGATCACTCGAATTGACGTATGAACACGTAAAATTGGATCTAGTATTTTATATTATTACCATACAATGATATTAAATACGCATACCCATACCACTATCTTCTATCTTTCAGAAAAAGTAAAATTGATTTTAGTCAGGTTTCAACAAAATTTGGCACTCACCTAAAAACCCATTTATTTTTTACTACGTTCTCCGCGTCAATGGACAGTTTTTAACAGGTGATGTATCACTGAGGATTTTCCCATCCAATCTTCACTCTAATGTATGTGCACTTTCTCTAAAACTAACCTCTTTATCCCAATCCCTTAGATTAAGTTTATATTAACAATGGTATTAATCCTAACAAAAAAGACTAAATACACCACTGTGTCTTCGCTTTAAAGTATTAAATGCATAGTCAATGTCCTTGCTTTAAAAAAACTATTTCATAATTATAGAAAAATAATTCTCTTTACCCCCTCTCCCAAAAAAAGAACTTCTTTATCACTATTTTCACAAATACCGGTGAAAGTATATGCTCAAAGAGCACAATAGCAAATATTTTATACGGTTGATTGAAATTTAAAATTTATTCTCATACCCCTTCGCTAGGCAGGGCTAGCACTATCGATGATGTGATTGAGATTTTTCGCGTCTGGATACATTAATTTTTACTATTATTTAGCACCGCGTCTTACTACCATTTTGGGTTATACGCTTTAAGTACTAATTACGCTAATAGTTTAGGAATTGGGAAGGTTGAATTAGAGGAAGTGGATCCACATGTGCGTGGAGGGAGAGTGGAAAACCATTTAGGAAAACCACCCCCAGTTCTCCCGACCGAGATTCGAACATCGATCTCCCCATCCTCGGCAGTTGAGCTCAACACGACTAGCGCACTAGCCAACTACGCCACTGAGGCGGGTGGTACATTAATACTAACCCGGTTTGTACAAAGACTAACCAGTACTAATGTACCGTTGCCCAGGGGACGCCCGAATGAACTAATCATACATCCTTTCCGTGGGGGCTCGTTCTATGTTCCGATGAGATGAGATGATGATGATGATGACGATGATGATAGTGAGTATGAGGGTGTGGAACCAGTGGAAACTTTTAAACCTAACATAAGTCTAACTGACCAAGCGTTGGCGACCGTTGGGGTAGTTACCCTTTAGGGAAAAATACCCAAGGTACCAGCTGTGAATCGAACCCTTTACCCCTAGATTCGTAGCCTGGTCACATTGACCATCACACCACGGGGCCGGTTACTGATATTAAAGAGGGTCATTCAAACTTCTGAAGAACATTTCCATCAAAGTCATCTTTTGGTTGGGAGGGAATAAAAAGCGAAAGGAAAATTAGAAGCTTTGTGATAGCCAGAGAAACATTTACCATGCAGGGCTAAATAACACTGTGATATTAGTTGAGAAAGAGCCTATTCGCTGTTAATTTAAAAGCATCAATTTTATTCGCTAGGTTGATGACATTTGTATACATATTATATAGTCTGTGTATATAATGTGATAAGCCCATACTTAGTAAATAAAATTATGAGAAAACGGTAGAGCCGATTCTGAAGATAAAAAAACGCTTATGTGGCTCCATGGTCTAGGGCATCACTCTCGAAATAGACTAGAATGCCAATGATGGAGAGATCTTGGTTCTATCTCGCCCGGGTGTATTAAGGGTGGTTTTCCCTAAAATATTTCCCCACTCTCTCCACGAAAATGTGGGTACACTTCCTATAAATTCAACCTTCCTCATCCTTAACCCGTTAGCGTAATTAGTGCATAAACCGAACGGATAGCAATGCGCGGTGATAATTTTTTTTAAACTTCTAATTTTAAAGGTTAGTAGTCCAGGATGTTGATAAAAAGAATAGTATTTTCCAACGAAAACCCGATTTTCCTATCAACTTTCCAGCTTTTCCTCTATGGGGGCAGTAGTTCATCTGTACAATCATTCTTTGTCTAAATCACCATGGAAACCATAATTTGTGTATTTCGATAAGAAAAATATATATTTTTAGTTAAAATATTAGCTCGAATATTCTAATTAAGTGGTATGGTGCAACAAATAGACAAGCGTTAGAGGGGTCTTTTTAAAGCTCCCATCGTGGTGGGAAGTTGAAAAATATGTTTTGCTTAAAAATTTAATACCGATAAAGTTGATAGCCTTTAACTAAAAAGTTGTGTATCTTCGTGCTATAGAACTTTTCCCAGTAAAATTTTTCGAATAACCGCGATAATCTGAAGCCATCGCTTCTAAGATTCACTAATTTTTTTTATATATAATCATTTAACGACCATGTGCTATATCTCTCTAGATAGCAACAGTAGACAACTTGCTAATGTTTGAAGATAATCTTGCATCGTTGCCACAACTTTTAACTTAAGCTAGCAACAAGTATTGTAACTCATTTCGAAACGATGACACTCGGTAGATGAAGGGAAGATAGAGGGGGTTGGGGGGTTGGATATATACGATATGAAGGCCTTACCACACTTCGCTAACATGTGGGTTGCGCACACATTACTTATAATGGATATCCTTTTTTGATGTATTTTAGCTAATGGCAATATCATTACTTTTGTTTTGATGTGGAAGTTGGTTGTTTTGTGCTACGCGGTAAAACAAAGTATTCTTATTTTCCCCCCATCCTATCTATTTCTTTTCTAAACAATATAGAGTGTAGAAAGATAACAAAGGAAGGGAAAAAAATTACATGATATTAAATGCTTCCATACTAAATCCCTTTTGTTTCACAAAACTAAAAAAAACATGAATTAGACTATAATCTGTATTGTATAAACATTTTAGATTTATTGAGATGGATAATAGTCACGTGGCTAAGAAAATAAATAACTATGAGATTCCAAAGAGTCTTTAAGTTTTGAATTGAATAAACACCTTTGAAATCAACTAGAACCTTACCTATTTATTTATCAGGTTCGTATAGTATTAAAATAAATACAGGCCCTTATAAATTAAACGTTTGTTTAATTTCAAACATTTATACATATTAAAATACATTACTAAGTTTAACACATTCAAAATATGGGAAAAGTTACTAGCCTACCTACAATATATTATAAAAACCAATGTGCCTAGTGACGACGAATAAAGTTTGGTGTCTTTAAGATGCTACAATGCCTTGCAAAACAGTAATAACTACCTTTTATTTATCAGTTCCTATCGAGTCCATGCATCTTGTTGGTGGTGCTGGTACAAATGGGTACATACATACCAATTTTAATAGGAAGGGGCTTTTAAAAAGTACTTTTTTTGCAGCCAAAATTGATTACGTGTTACTATATTATTATTATTTACCACTTCTGTAGTTTATTGGTCACATTTCCGAATCCACAGGTCCTGGGTTCGATCCCAGACGCTTTCAAAATGTATCTGTGGAGCAGTGGGTCTGGAACAAGGTCAACTAAGCCTCATGAGAACAAATGAGGATCTACTTGAATAAATAAGTAGCAGCACTGATTTATAAAACTGATATTGAGGGGCGTAGGGCTCGTTTTGCTGACCACATGACACCCTCTATCTGTAAATGTTGGTTCTATCATCGATAACGACAGCGACTGGTCACGTCAGTATATCTTTCTTGCGAGTTAACGCTATGAAGTTTTATTATTGTTATTTTTTAGGTATTGATAATATATATCAGAAGTAACAGCTGCAAATCATATGACTTGACGTATGAATACGTGACAATAGATACAGTGACTTTTCTAAATGTTAGATAAGATCTTTCCCATGAAAATTGCCCCAGTGTACCCACCTAGAATTTGATTTATGGATACATAATGACATCCGGCTATCCATATTCTAAGTCAAAACCACAACCTAAAGCTTAATATAAACTTACATAAGGTTATATAAGCTATGAATTAGTGTAAACTTGGTGTAAAAGTAAATATAAAAAATTTCCTCCAATCCAAAGTGATCAATCGTCCCAGAAATAAGACTTATGTCCACGTTTTTTTTAAATTAAATAATACAATTTAAATTTGTATATGGATTGAATTAAAAAAATTTTTTACACCATGCTTTACTACACGTTTGGGTTATACTCTTGAGTACTAATTACATTAGTGGGCTAGGAATTGAGAAGGTTTGATATATGAAGGAGAGTGAAAAACCATTTAGGGAAAACCATCCCAATTCACCCGAGCGAAATATTTTAATTAAGTCAAATGCTAATATATATATATATATACTCGGCAATTCATATAAAAACATTAATCTTATTTGTAGGCCTATTATGTACTAAAATGGCAACTACTTTTTATGGCGTCCGTCAGTGATTTTAGAGCGACTATGACTTAAACCAAACAGCATGAAAATCTCATTTATACCACGTTTTAAACTGCTTTGAGGTTTGAGGTCATTGTAGCCAGAGGGGGAAGTGGAGGATCGTCACATGCTCAACCAATCCGTGAAAGGTATTTGTCATAACAACCGATACAGGCTGCCAGATTTCTTGACAGTCACTGATTATGCTTGCATAGTAGTACCGCACTAACTCCCCCTATGTGGCAACTATGCTCTCCAGCCTACCCACCACGTGGATCCTAAAGCAGTTTAAATCGCAGTATAAATGGCTTTTAGAGACACCCAATGTTTGAACATTTGTTGAGGGAGCAGATACCTCTTTTAAGGTGGGAGTGTAAGGAAGGAAATCTAAGGTCAGTATTTAGTTTTTATATCAAAACATTTGTTTTGTAAAAATAAATCCAATAATTCCCCGGTAGAAACATACAAAGTTTAATTTTCTTCACATGGTGACCTCAACAGTTGTTTAATATTTGTCAAGGGTGTCCTGTAACTTAATGACAACTTTTCCTATTAATTTAAAAAGTTTATCATTTTATGCCACTATTTTCATTGCAGATATTCAACAACAGTTGGGGTCACCATGCGAAGAAAATTAAACTTGAACCATATGTTTACCCTAACACCTAACTTTGATGGTTCGAATACAAAAGAAATTAATAATAACAATACGCAAATTGAAAGAGTGTGCTAGGTAAGTAAAAAATTGCAGAAAAACTGAGATAAACATTAGCAATATAGCAATACCCACGCAATAAAGAACTATTGCGGGCTCGTCCCCACGGCCAACCCCAACAACAAATACCATTTAACCAAAACGTAATTATAACTCAGAAAAGATCATCTTACAGAATATGATTACCATGTGATGCCTAAGTATGAATGTAAAAAGGGAGTAAGAACAAAATTCATCGTACTATGTAGTTTATTAAATACCACTAAATAAATAATAAACACACTCTGTTTATTTTAGTAAAATTCCCAAGTTTTAAGTCTATTGATCTTTAACACATATTGTAAGTATAAAAGTTTAAAGTTAAAGTTCTTTACTCTTCAAAATAAACACAAGCGCAAAAGAAATATAAACATTACCATTAGATATTTTAACTTTAGTTCGCATCTGGCAAGATTAAAACCGCAACCCCCCTGTCATGGCCAAACCATAAAAAAATAGGTTTATATATGCATGCTCACAGATGTAAGTTTTCATATCCTTCTTTCAACATTTAATACAAGTACAACTGATATTGCCAATTAGTATTAATTTTCTAGAGTGGAAATAATTCCCTCAAAACAAATGGGTTTTGTGCCATTGTCACTAAGAGGGCAAAGTAAAAAGATCTTACATTTGGAAATCATAATATTGAAATAATATTTTTTTAAACAATATTTCTGACTACCCATTCGGGTTATATGCATTTAATTGTTATTTATTATTAATAGTTGTTATTGTTGTTTCCATTATTTGTTAGGTGATTTTTACTGCCCTAAAATTGATTGGAAAAGTCATCAAACACAAATTATTTCTCGTTATCACATCAAATTAAAGGCGACTAAACTTCTTAAATCGACTAATACACTGTATTTCTTCAATTCTGATATGAACTACCCCTCCATTTAAATGTCTCTAACAGCGGGGTATGTCTTAAAATCACAGTTCTTTTTCGACCAAAGCTCTTAATGGATCAGATGATATATTGCATGATAGTAAAGATAAAGACGACCCAAAAGAATTCGACTCTGAATGTAAAGTACACTCTGATAATGATTCAGAAGCAGATGTCAACGGCTCAAGAGAATCAGAGTGATACTGATTCAGAAGGAAGTGATTAATAACATAGGCCTACCTACCGATAATTATGGTACCATTAGTATTGGTAGATTTAATTCTGTATGTGAAAAAGGAATATTTCCGAAAATTTAAGATAATGTGTAACTGTGGAAGTTTGAAGAATTAAAAAGTGTTAAAGTGTAAGAAGAATGAAGAGAGAAGTGCTTGTTTCTACATAAACCTAACCTAACATTCAGGTTGGCTTCCTTCATCACCACTTACTTTACATTTGAACCATATTTTTACCCTAACGCCTAACTTTGATGGTTCGAATGCAAAAGAAATTAATAATAACAATACTCAAATTGATCGAGTGTGCTAGGTAAGTTAAAAATTGCAGAAAAACTGAGATAAACATTAGCAATATAGGAATACCCACACAATAAAGAACTATTGTGTGCTCGTCCCCACGGCCAACCCCAACAACAAATACCATTTAACCAAAACGTAATTATGCCTCAGAAAAGATCATCTTACAGACTATGATTACCATGTGATGCCTAAGGATGAATGTAAAAAGGGAGTAAGAACAAAATTCATTGTACTATGTGGTTTATTAAATACCACTAAAGAATAATTAAACACACTCTGTTTATTTTAGTAAAATTCCCAAGTTATAAGTCTATTGATCTTTAACACATATTGTAAGTGTAAAAGTTTAAAGTTAAAGTTCTTTACTCTTCAAAATAAACACAAGCGCAAAAGAAATATAAACATTACCATTGGAAATTTCGACTTTAGTCAAAGTCCTAACTTTTAATTTCATTAATCTTTGACACATATACTAAGATTAAACGTTTAAAGTTAAAGTTAGTTATTCTTCGAAATAAATACAAGTGAAAAAGAAATATAAACATTACCATTAGATATTTTAACTTTAGTTAAAGTTCTAAACTTTAAGTCCATTTATCATTGACACATACGCAAGTGAAAAGTTCCATAATGAAAGTTCCAAGTTTTAAGTCAAACCATATAAGTAAATGGTTCCTAACTGCCGATATTCTTCGAAATAAATACAAGTGAAAAAGAAATATAAACATTACCATTAGATATTTTAACTTTAGTTAAAGTTCTAAACTTTAAGTTAATTTATCTTTGACACATACGCAAGTGAAAAGTTCTATAATAAACGTTCCAAGTTTTAAGTCAAACTATATAAGTAAATGGTTCCTAACTGCCGAAAGAGAATTTTGAAAACATATACGATTACGCCGAAAAGGAGTTTTTGCTTATGCTTTTGCTTTATGTTTCTAATGGAGAAAGGTTTAATTTTATTTGGACAAGAATGTTTTACATTAAAAACTGCAAAAAATATATTATTATTTTCGCTTCTCTACACTCCCACCTTAAGCAGCAATTTCACACTTGTACAACCACTACGACTCCTCCCCCCCCCAAAAAAAAACACCTTCCCAAATACCCGTCTCCCTAAAATAAAAATGATCCTCCTCTACAACCTGTGAAGTGAAAACGTCGTGTTCTTTCCAAGCATCAGGCATTAAATTATTACTAGCAACTCCTGGAGTCGCATAAATATAAACTAGAGAGCCACCGTATTCATATTAATAATATTCAGCTTTTTTTTTTAAACTTTAATATACAGTAATTTCATTTCATAGATATCTGTTTTTTTTCCACACCTAGAGGCACAGAATTGTTATTTTACCAAAATAATTTTACGAGGGGGGAGAAGAAGAAAAAAAATGTAACTTTAAGTCGCGGGGCATAAATCTAACATAGACCAAACATGGCGACTAAGTTAAACCCAGTTCACGTCCAGTTAAAATGATGTACCGGCGGTGTTCAAAACATCATCGTTTATTTCAGTGTGTGTGTGTGTGTGTGTGTGTGTGTGTGTGTGTGCACGCGCATATATATTGTACATGCACGAGGCTATTTGTCATGCGTTATTGGGATATGCATCATCTCGATATAGGGACCCACCTTTAGAGTTTAAAAAAAAATTATTGGGGGAAGGGAGGATGTTGAGTGTGTGTGAGGAGAGGGTATAGTGGGGGACCGAGAAATTATGGAAGGAAGGAGGAGCGTAAAATATAAACTTGCGCGTGAGGTTATTTTTTTGATTGATGAGTGGTAAGATGCAAGCTACTACTTTTTTCAAAATTGTTTTTTGGAGTAAAGTCTGTTATCATTTTTTTTAAAGAATTAGTAAAGAAAAATCTCTTGTCTTTAATATGTACTTGTCAAAATATTATTTTTGAGTGCTGTTTCAGTCATAAGTAGGTTACAAAATGGATGTTCTCAAATTCCTCCCCAAATATTAAATAAGCTCTCTTATAGTGGTGACAAATGGAATTTGTTTTATAAAAATTTATCCGTGTCGCTTTATTAAAAGAATTTATTTAACGTTTTAATCAATAGGATACATATGAGGAAGGTAGCTAGAGGAAATTAATCATCATTAGCAAGGAAAGAAGAAGGGTAAACTAAAGTGAAAATATCGTACAATTTGTTTTAAACACCCAGTAGACATTCTAACTTAGAACTCATTAGAGTGATCTCAATGGAAAGGATTAAATATAAAATGCCCGCTTTGGTGGCCGCATGAAATCTAAGGCGTAACTTTCTCAATAAACTGGACAGGTGATGATTGGGAGATAGCGGTTCAAATACCAGTCGTATGTAGTGAAGGTAGTGTTTTACAAATGGTTTTCAACTCTCCCTCTAAGCAAACGAATGTACACTTCTTTTAAATTCGACCTTACTTAACCTTAGAACTTAAATGTAATCAGTACAATTACGTACAACCAGAGGCAGTTTGGCGATAAACGCGAATTTTTTTCTGTAGCTTTAAAATCTATATTTACACGTTTCACGATGTTTCTGAAGTGATCCGACATATTTTGGAACCAAGCGTTTTCACAAAATTTTACTATTCTCAATAAATGTTATTACTCTCGCGATTAACGCGAAAAATAATATTTTCTGACAAACTTTAATATTTCAAAATATAGTCGAATTTGAAGTTGTAATAACAAAATTTTATTGAACAAGCATTCTTTCACAATATAACATTTTCCGCCATTTTATTTTCTATAAAAATACGTAGTCATAAATCTCTCTCACAAGCTTTAAGAATGTGTCTGGATCATGTCTTTTGCACATGCGAAGCTTTAAAACTGAAAGAGGACTGGAAAAGAAACGTAGTTTTCACTTCAAATTTTGATTTTAAAAAAATAAGCGGAACTTGCTTTCTAGTTTAGTATCAGCGCCATGATTTTTTTCAAGAAACATTACAGTAGGTTGAAGTAGGCCTAATGTGCAGAGGACAAAGTGAGGAGTGTTTGAAGGCGTGTGGTGCACTAACTTGTGCTAAACCAAATTCAATGTTGGCCAAAAATGGCTACGAAATTAAATCGATTAAAGCATTAGGATAACTGTTTTGGCCTAATAAGTCACAGAATAAGCCTAGTTCTAATGATAGGAGGGAGCTTAAAAAAATGTTCAAGGAGCTTCCTGCTTTCCGAGACCTGCATTGTGATTTTCAACTAAGCCACAAACAACTATGCACATTAATTTCAAAACAAATTGACAGTTACTAAGTGTATGTGTTAAAAGCTCTAGTAGATTTGAAACAACAATGAAAATGTTCGTGTTTTTGTAGAAAGATTTCTACAATCTCAGGCCCTAATGACTTCAATGTGTCGATGGGCTGCCAAACCTTAATAATAATAATAATAATAATAATAATAATAATAATCTACAATTACTTTGGTTGCCCATTTCAAATGCAGACAATGAACGGTACTTTTCAACGTATAATTTGGTAGTGACTGATAAACGTACCAAGATAAATTAAAAAAACATGACTACATGTAGTATGCTATAGTTGTGCGATATAGAGTAGGGTGATGTGCCGGTAAATATTGGTGTTTAGGTTTCAACACCAAATACCACTATTTCGAAAAATCAATGAGAATTGTTTTAAAAATATTCACCATAAAAGCTTGCCTCTGCCTATAACCATAAACCGTGGGAAGACGCAATGCTAGAATAAAAAAATAAAAAATGTCTAAATCTTTTTTTGTTTTGCTTGTTAAAATACCTGTACCAGTGGTCAAGTGAGCTAAATGTCAGGCTCATCTGGTTTGTTTTTCCGGTTACGGGAAGATCAATAATCGAATACCAGTTTGGTGTACTGGAGCATTTTTTTTAATAGTTTCCTAATCTCTGTCCACGCAAATGCAAGTACGCTTCCTTTAAATTCAACGTTCTTCATCCCTAACTCATAACCGTAATCGGTACCTATGAATACTACCCGAACAGTTAGTAAGACGTGATTGAAAAAGGGGGGGGGGGATCATTTATCAATGAATTACTTTTATAAGAACACCCAACCAACTCATCCATTTTTTTAATAAGACATTTTTTGTCCGTTTTAATTTCAAATTATCCCTATAAATTAGGGATAAATTTTAAGGTGGGATGGAGTAGAACGCGAGAAGGTCCGTATTTTAAGTTACTATCATAAAGAACATTTATTTTTGTATATCAAAAATTAATAAAAATATTGCTTCATTAAAACCATTTATTTTAATTTTCTACACACAGTCATTCCAAACGTTCTTGAATATCTGTGTTGGGGAATTGCTTGATTTGACAAAGACTTTTTATTTTCTTCTGAAAGATTTCCTTGTCAAATATCACGATCATGAGAAATGTTCAATAACAATATAGATCAATATGTACAAAAAATTAAACTAAACGTATCTATTCAAACAATATTTGAGTTATATTTTCTAAAAAGTTTTTTTTTTATAAAAACGTAAAATACAGACCTTACACGAGCTACCTCCCCCCTCCCTCAACCCAACATTTTAACCAACAATTTCAGACGCCATCTAACTCGAGAACTATACTTCTGACTTAATATTTGATTTTTTATGATTAGTTTTAAATCATTTAAGATAAAAACGTGGATAATTTTAAAAGTCTATTCTCATTGCTTCTAAATTCTTCTAGTGTCATTTTTACGCCTTTCGTTAATATCTTTCATGCCAAATTAGTAAGATCGTTAAAATAAAAACTAGTGGTGGGTATTTTAATTTTTCAGAGAAGGTCTTTAAGGTAAGGTAGATTAATTTGAGGATGACCTTGAGGGATATTTCAGGTATAGTTGGTTCATTGTAAAATGAGCTTTTTTACGGTAGTAAATTGGTTAAAAAGAACAGTTTCTTATTAATCCATATCGCAAGTATGTATGATTTAAATTTCACGATATAAACTAGCTTGACCTACAAACTAGCTAAATTATAGAAGACACAAAATCTAGTCTCAGGCCGTTATTTCATAATTTCGAAAAGTAGAGGCCCAATTTCCCCAACATTACTTTGTCAGGAATCGAACCCGCTACACTTTGTTTAATAAGGTGAGTGTGCTACCGACCAAAATAAGGTATCGGACAGAAGATATTTTATGTCACTATGAAGCGTGAAATTGAATTACATCACTTGTCAAAGTGACAAACAAATTCTTGAAATGGATAAGCATGCAACTGTGTCTTTTACTTTATTCTCTACTCCTCTGAGAAAGAAGTATTGTGATCGTCTAAAATAATTGAACTTGAGATTTTTATAAATGTCGACGTTTCATGATCACCTGAAACAGAAAAATTTGCTAATGTATACCATCTGTATGTCTGTTTGACTAGAGCCGAAACCATTTTACCAATCAAGCTAAGACTTGATATTTTGGGTTTTCATAAGTTTCCCCCGAGGTTTTGGAATTAGATATAAACCCTAAAGCTGAAGGTATTTTACTGAAGGTAAAATATAGAAAAAAAATTGCTTTACTCAAAATCCGCTCAAATGATGTTGATGAAATTTTGTATTAAAACATTGTTTAACGCTAAAAATTAAATGAAAATTCTAGTTTTCACATGAAAATTACTTTAAGGCTACTTTTCAAGTGTATAAATCTTCAATTTCGATCAAAGCTCCACAACTATTTGAGATAATAAAAAATTATAATTGTAAATTTGTTGTGCTATTAAAAATAAAAACGTTTTATTTAATTTTTTTATATAAAAACCAATGGTTTCTGAGCTAAAGGCAAATATATTAATTTTTTGTGAAGCTCTTCTAAATTCAGAAATTGATTATTATGATCTTTGGTGGAGTGTTTCTGCAAAAATGTATATTATGTAGTTTCAGAAATCTTATGTCTCTATTTTAAGAAAAA
Organism: Timema shepardi; assembly: GCA_902151425.1. Taxonomy (NCBI): domain Eukaryota; kingdom Metazoa; phylum Arthropoda; class Insecta; order Phasmatodea; family Timematidae; genus Timema; species Timema shepardi. The sequence continues at coordinate 330,526 of CABFVX010000218.1, read as the reverse complement.
AAAACTTCTGTAAGGTGCACTTAACATTTAATTTAAAGTGACTTTTCAACTGGACAAGAATAATAATTAAATAAACAAAGTTACTGGGAATATATGATATATTTTATTTGCCCGGCCAGTGTAGTTTTTATGTATACAAACATGTATGAATGGCTACGTAAAAAATAATAATTAAAGAAACTATTTTTAATTTATTTTTATGTGGTGAGTATTAGACTTGGCTGACATCCATTTTTTCCCCTCTCACTCCTAACCTTCACCTTTTTATTTTCCCCCCAGTGCGGCCTTTTTAAAACAAAAAATAACAAAAAAAGAGAAAATCCCAAAAAATCGTTAAAAATGTTTTAATGGATATAGAAAGGATTCCTAAATCGTTCATGGTATTAGAACAGCTTCACCCGCGAAATTAATTCCATACTCGTGAATAACTTTTTTTTTACCAGGCCCTCCTCAACCCCCCTCCCCGTCCCCCCCAAATCCCTTACCACCCCTCTCCCCAAATCCCCTACCACCCAGCCCTCTATCTTTCTCTCAATTCACAATGCGTGTCGTCGTTTTTAAAATTGATGAATTTGCATGTCATATCCTTGCATA
>CABFVX010000218.1:279459-329784 GCA_902151425.1 Timema shepardi | reverse complement strand
GGGGGGGGTGGCAGCGTAGGGGCCCTCGTGCTTTGAATAGAAAATCATATTTTCATTACATGACTTGAAATGTTAATGAGATCGTTATTGTTGACTAATGGGATTTAGGTGTGGTTTTTTTTATCGTGAAAGGAGGGGAAGAGGACGGGGAAGCAATTAGGTAACATTTTAAGCACTTAAAAAAAATCACGGATATGACAACCTTGCTTTTCATTTATTAAATCAATGATCAGAGAAATGATAGGACGAGTATTCCATCACTTAAAATTTGACCTCACATGGCAAGTAAATGGTAGGAAGGGTTAGTGTCTCATAGTTACAGCAGTTACTCAAACTTGTTTCATACATTCATATGTACAGTATATTCATGTACTCTGCAGTTGACATGTTGAAAATATTAATAAATTATTAGCATTACTACTTTTTTATTATTATTACTATTATTTACTATTATTAAATCGTATAGCTACCTGCTCAGGCTATATGCATCTATAATAATTACTCTAATGAAGTAGGGGATGCATAAGGAATAATGTCTAGAGATAATCTACCCGGATTCGCGTGGAGGTAGACTAGGAAAACGTTTAGGAAAAAACAAAACTCGGTACACCTAACCGGGATTTAAGCCCCTATCTCCCCCTATTCAACAGGCCAGTCTAACACGAGTGACGCCTTAGACCATTTGGCCACTGAAGCTGATAGCATTGATACAATAACAGTAACATGTTATCAATGATGAACGCAAAAAGAATTTCATATTTTTAACTTTATCATAAAAAAAATATATTTGAAATCGTGAAATTTTTTTACCTCTATATATTATGCTAGATTTTTCTTGACTCCCCCCCTCCCTCGACCCTTACCCGAACCCAAAAAGTAAGTCTTACACTTCTGCCTCTTCCTGCGGTTGATTGTTTGTCCTTAGAGATAAAGCAGAAATGGTTTGATGGATTGTGGTTCACACTTGATAATTAGATGTTATATTGTTTGTTATACCTCAGAATTCTTTAAATTTTATTTTCTAATCAAAGCGCCTAAATTAAGGGTAGTTTACTGATGACTGATTATCAGGGCCCAGATTTTGATGACATTTCATCTTTTTATTGCTACATCACATAAAATGCTCATTAGTACATAAATTCTGTTCATGATCCCCTAGTTGCAAAAATGTATATTTTATAAATAATTTTTTGCTCATTTTTTTGACATTTCAGAATTTTAGGTCATATTTTATAGGTTTTCGACCTTTGAAAGTTATTTTTGAGCCATTTTAAGGCATTCATGTTGATTAAGTATACAATCGATATTTTATAAATGCACAATTCTTTCACCACCAAGTTGTCTGAATGAAAATATGATGTAGACATTTAACTTTATATCCTCTTCCCTTGTCTGGTTGTAAAATACACATTCCTGGTGAGATACTGAAACTATGATAGAGAGTATTGCATAGAAAGGGCGTAGCTAATACTTCTCAACCAGATATTTGTAAATAAATATTGAATGCAAGAGTTTATTTGTTAAAGGAAATGTTCTAGTCTCCACTTATAAAGTGCATGTTTTATTTAGTCGTGTACACTTATTACGACTCTGTTCATATTTTAAGCTCATTTTTTTGAAAATTTAAAGTCCTCTTTTAGTATTTATAGCTATTTTTTTTATCACATTTACGTCATCGAAATCCGAGCCCTGCTGATTATAAAAAGAAAATTGAAATATCCCCAAAATTGTAGAAGCGAGATTGTTGAAAACTGATATCTGACAAGATATGACAAATAACACTGTATAGCCTATTTATTTTTCAGGGGGTAAATACACCTATGGGTAGTTTAATGATAACTGATTTTTGAAAATGTGTAGACTAGTAATGATTTTGATTAAAATAGCTACGAGGGAGATTTATACATGAAAAATGGCACTGTATTTTTTTAGGGGGGGAAGGAATTCGTTTAATCTCAGTCTACTGTTTAATGAATTTTGATTATTTTGTCAAAAAATATAATATACTTATGACTAACTTTATAGTATTTGGTCGTAGCATATTTTTAAACTTCCCTTATACCATACTATTAACATTCATTGTATGGTAACCAAATTGTTAAATTAACAATAAAATTAACCAATTGAAGAAATATGTTTTAATTGAAAAATGATGCCTGTACACGGGAATAAAATCCCGGACCTTTGGCCAATGGTCCCAGGTTCAATTCCTGGGTCTAGGTGTAATTTATCAATTTAAATAATATTATATTTAGACGCAGCTATAACCGTAACTAACAAATATAATAGCTTAGTTATTCAATCCATCATAGTTGAAGAAAGGTAATATCTTTTTATACTAACTACAAGTGCTATTCATATTTCTTATACGATTACTTAACCTCGCATTGCCAAGAGCGACATCAGAAGAACTTAATGCACAGCACACGTCATTTAAAATAACTTTTTTTTCTATCCCGCCTCCGTGGCTAAGTGGTAGAATGTTTTTCATGGACGTTCCTTTGTTGCCAAATGTTGCTGGCTAAAATATTTTCTCTTTGCGAATGGGTTTCAGAGTAATCATCACAACCAACAATCAAAGCCTTAAGATGGGAGTGTATGAAACGCAAGTTTAAGGCAGTGTTTATTGCAATCTTTATATTAAAAATATTTTTAGCCAAAATAAATCAAATATTGCTCCATTATAAACATAAAGTTTAATTTTCCTCACATGGTGACCTCAACAATTGTTTAATATCTGTTAAGGGTGTCCTGGAATTTAATGACAACTTTTTCTCTTCATTTATAAAGTTTTGTCATTAATGCCGCTATGCTTCTGACAAATATTCAACAACCGTTGATATCACAATGTGAAAAAAATTATATTTCCTGTTTCTACTGGAGCAATATTTGATTTATTTTGGTCAAAATGGTTTGATATAAAAATTGCAAAACACAAATCTTAACTCACGTTCCCTTCACTCCTGCCTGAATATATTCCTTCTTACCGGTTACAGGTTACACCTATTATTATTATTCAGCACGGCTGGGCTGCCTACATGTTTACATTAGTAATGAAGGGAGGGATAAAGGAGAATTTTGAAGAAGTGCCATAGTATTTTCGTGGAGGAAGATCGGGTAAAACCTCTAGGAAAAACCCACCCTCAATAAAAATAACTGAGATTAGAGTCCTGAACTCCAATGAGGGTTATACTTATTCTACTTTATAGTCTAGTGAGCTAGTCCATAGGTGGCCAACATATATCTCAATGCAGCCACAAATGTGGAGAATGAGAAGTGAAACTTGCCACACCATTTACAAATTGAGAATTTAAGGTTGTTCAATTGAACATTTAAAACAACACACATTGTTTGTACAAGTTTATTCAAAGCATGTACGCTTTGACTACACACTTACAACTTCCTAAGATGCAATTTGATGCAAATTGTTCAAATTGAAAGACAATTTAAAGCAAAATTTGACAATACATTTGTCTGACGACAAAGATGAAACGAAGTGGCTGGAAAAGGGAGTGGGGGGAGGGAGAAGTCTTGGATGGCATTCAATATTACGTTAGTGATTCATTCAAAAAGCAGAATGCATCTAATAATAAACCGAAAAATATTAAGTCAAAACTGGCACACGACGTTAGTAAAACGTTTGTTTTACTGTGAAAGTTGGCAAACTCAGATCTGCCACACTTTTATGGTCAATTCGCCATTTGTGACGATTGGTGAAGGGGTTGTTCACGCTAGGTTTAGTCCCAAGTGCTAGAAACTCCTTCAAATTCAACTTGTCCGACGCCTTAGCTCATCAATTAGTTAGCGTGTCTACCCACTGAGGGTTCCGGGTTCTATTCCCGCTATGATTTAAAAATATATCAATCTTGTGAAATGTGGGTTCCCTCTTTCATAGTGATGAATTAATGGCTGGGAAGCTCGGTGTTGTTTCTGTTCTAGATTTAAGTTATTTTATAAATCAGCCGGTACCGAAAGCTTTCTTTAAATACTTTGAATAAAATAAAATAAAACATTTAATTCTGATAAAATCATTAAGTATGATACAGATCCTAGATTTGATAAACAAACACCAATTTGCAAAACCGTTTGGACTAAATGTACAGTCCAATTTTCATTGGACAACTTTGTTTTGGCAAAAATTGATAAAGAATTAAATATTAAACCTATTATATTTAATAATTATGGGTAATATAGCCGTATCTAATAAATAATATTCTATGAATTGAAAAATGAAACCTGGACACGGGAATCGAAACCGGGACCTATGTAACTGTACTATTGGCAGCACAACGCCTTACCCAGTCGAAGGTGGCTACGTTATCTGAGAGCGTGTGATCTTAATTGATCACATATATTTAGCTGACGCTTTCCACACGTCCATCAAAGACTCTGCCTTAAAATATGAATAAAACATGAACCACCCCTGGAAAGCTCAGTGGTAGAGCATTGGCGTACTTAGCCTATGGTCCCGGGTTCAATTCTCGTGTCCAGGTGTCTTTTTCAATTTAAGAATAAAAAAATACTCGCTTCAGTGTCCACGTGGTCTAACGCACTACTCTCGTGTTGGACTAGACTGCCGAAGACTGGTATATAGGGGTTTGGTCCCGGTTGGGTGCACTGAGGAGTGTTGTCTCTTAAAGAGAGTTCCACTCTACCTTCCGCAAATGCGGGTGCATTTTCTAGAAATTAAGCCTACCTAATTCCTAGACCATGAGCGTAATTAGTACATAAGCGTAAAACACGAACGGGTAGCAAGACGCAGTGCTAAAAATAAATGATAAGAGCTTACTTTATTATTAGTGTAATGGTAATATCTCTAGAAAATGACAGACAGATCTCATGCCTTGACGTATGAATACATGAAAGTAGGTTTAATAATTTTTCTAGCTGTCAAAATAAAGTTCTTCCCGTGAAAATGGGGCTGTAGCATGAAACTTTATATTCCAATCTTTTGCCTATCGGCTTGCACAAGACTTTAGGTGAGAAAAGGCGATCGAGCGTGAAACCGCAGTAAAGCTTGGGGTTCAAATCCTGGCGGGAGGGAAACCTAGGCTATACAAACGTCTTTGATTTTTGTTTGCTGAGGTTTAAAAAGACGTGACTTTGAATCTGCATGGGCACTGCGCGTGACGGGTTTCGAAGTCGGGACCACCAGACGAGCCTGTTTGTCTATTGGTCAGCCATGCTCAGAGAGTGAGCTTTCATTGGTCAGTCACGGTCTAATACTTTTTGTCCCTCCAAAAAACATAAGACTTTTATCGAACAATAAAAACAAACTATGCTGATGTTTTGTTTTGAGTTTAATTTGGGTGGCCTCTACCTTTATAGGTATATTAGGTATAGGTAGTTTACCCATCCCTGGTCTAAGGAGTCACTCTCGCACTATATTGGTCTGCATTTGTCTGATGAGCAGATCAGTGTTATAATATCAATCGTATTTTTTTTAGATAGATTTCCATACACCTGCGAATACGTTTCAATTCAATTCTACCTAAGCCACCCCTACCCTATTGGTGTAAATATGGAGATAGCCAGAACGAGTATTAAGTACAAATGGAAAATGATAGATTAAAAAAAATATGTTGAAAGTAATTCTAGCTATTTAAATGAGTTCTAAAAGGCTATAGCAGGGTCTGCAATTCTCTTCTCGCGTATCGACAAGGACGCTTGGTGGTTGAACGTATCACTACCGTCTGGTTTGCTGTAGACATTTTCCTAGCGATCCCCAGATTTTCTGTTATATGCGCAGTGGCTCACCTGTACAATCATTATTTGCTTACATCACCATGGAAACCATGATTTATGTATGATTGTGTATCGATAAATGAAATATTTATCTTTGGTTCGATTAATAAGTCCGACACCTTAGCTCAATCGGTATTGTTTCTGCCTACTGAGCTAAGCTTCCCATTTTCGATTCCCGGCATGGCCGAAAATTTATCATTAATGAAAATATGGATCTACCCATTCATATTGATAAATTAAAGGCCGGGGACTGGATGTTGTGCCTGTCCTAGTATCAAGTTAGATTATAAGGCACATTATGCTACCACAGGCCTAGCTAGCAAGCCGGTAGTGGAAAAATATATGGCTTGAATAAAAAATTGACCCAGACCACAAGCGGGAAACAGAAATGGATGTAAAGTAAAGTGAAGGTTCAATTAATAACATTTCAATATTTTGGTAAAAGTTAAGACTTAGATATTATATCGATAATTAAATTTTAATGAAATGTATGGGTTTAGATTGACAATTAATGATATTGTGATATTTGAATTATATTTGAACTTTATAAAAAGTTAAGTTGCTTGGTATACATATTAATTGTAACTTGTACTACAATAAGAGTCAAATTGAGTAATCTAAAAACATGACATACATATTATTGAATGACAATAATTTATAAGTCAAATCTTAAGCCAAAAATTAATAAAAACCTTTGTTTACTGAGATAATTAAAATATAGTATAGAAGTGTGAATCAATTACAAATGAACACATAATCATGGAGCTGAAATTAAAATTAAAGACTTGCTATAAAATACGAATAAAGTTAAACTAAAGATAAAATTGCGAGAAAAGAAGAATAGATCTTAATATAATCTTGAATAATGTTAGAGTATTTAAAACATACAGACTTACTTCACATAGGTGATGACACACAATGTGATACAACGAACTTAAGATGGTAAATGTCTTGGTGTTGTGTGTTGCAAAGTTAGGTAAAATATAAATACAGTGCTTACAACTTAATTTGAGGTGTAGTTGAATATACGAAGGTATGTAATATGAGTAGAAGAAAGATGAAAAAATGAAAGAATGGCAAAAAAACAATAAATGGAGAATAGATGGGTAGGATAAGGGAGGATAAACAGTTCTAATCTTCTCGGTTCCGGCTCGAACGGGACATTTATCTACGTTGGAAGGTAGAGCAGGAAAGAATGGGTTTAGAGGACTTTGATGTTCTTAGGTCAATATTTTATAGTGTTAATTAAAATTTGGTTATATGAGTGTAGTTGTTCGTTAATAATAGGTTTTATGTGAAGAATATCTGCATGAATGAACAAGTTTTCTGCTGTGATTAATTTAGCTGCTTTGTGAGCAAAATATAGGGGTTTCAAACATTGTTCAGTAGGTTTTGGCTGATGGTTTGAGTATTTAAGATGTTCGGCAAATTTTGATTTTGTTCTATTATATTTAAAATCAGAGATATGTTCTTTGTAACGTGTTTTGAAGTTCAAACCAGTTTTTACCTATGTAAATGCTGTTGCATGCGCAGGTAAGTTGATAAATGCCATTTTTCTTATATTTATCATTTCAATTTTTACTTAAGTAGTTATGGTACAACAAATAAATATACAGTTTCTATGCTGGTGGCCGGGGTTCAATCCTCGGTCCCGGCAAAGATTTATCTGATTACCAAACCCTTCCTTCACCTCTGACAAGACATCTTGTGAATGTGAGGAATGCCAGACCTCCACCGTGGTTTTGATTCCACGTTAAACTGTAGGTCCTCCATTTCATCTCACAATCACCCTACCATTACACATTAGCGTAAGTGCGTATAACCCGAACGGGTATTAAGACGCGGTTCTAATAATAATAATAAATATACAGTTGGTAAAGGGGTCGTTTTAAAATTCCTCGTCGGGGAGTCAAGGGGGAAACACTATAAGTTTTGCTTGAAACTAAACACCTATGGAAGGTTGACTACCGGTGACGGGTAATCCTTAAAAAAAAAAAAGTTCCCGCTTCGTAGGCCGCATTGTCTAACGTGCTACTCTTGCAGTAGTCTAGATTCCGATGACGGGAAGATTGAGGTTCGAATCTCGATCGGGTGTACTAAAGGGGTTTTTATCCAAAATGTTTTTACACCCCCCCTACACGCAAGTGCAGAACACTTCCTCTAATTATAAACTTCCTAATCCCTAAAACCACTAGCGTAATTAGTCCATAAGCGTATAACACGAACGGATAGTAAGACATGGCACTAAAAAAAAAAGTTGAGTGAGGGCCTATTATATAAAACTTTTCCCAATAAATGTTTAGAATAGATTTTAAACGAACAAATCTAAAGCCATCGCTGCAATGATCAACTAGCTTTGAATATAATTTCAAAAAGGTTCATCCATTGACAACCCGACCATATATGTGTTTAATTCAGAACATGTTCCCTTTGGTTCGCCATTATACATTTATTTGTTCAGCCTCTAAAATGGTATAGACATATTTCTATAGATATTAATATATTTGCCTTGACATGGCATCTTGACTTCATACACTCTCAACACTTAGACACCCATGTAGGCCTACAAAATAAATTGAAAGAAGAGAAAATGAGCAATTCATTCTGTGAGGCCGCTAGTTTATCTACTGACAACTCTTACCCTCTTCCTTTGACGAGTTCACACAGTTACACAGTTTACATAGTATTTGCTCCTGGACAATTTTGACTTGCATTTCGAAATTGTAATTTTCTTGTTTACTATTTTAGATATATATTTGCTTCCAAAGATATTTTTAATCTATATTCTAGCAGGAAGATTGGTTCAGGTAGTTTTTGGGAATAAGTCAAATAGCCTAAGTTGTGGACGAGTTAAAACAAATATGTTTACATAAAAACTAGTTCAAGCTCAAAAGTAATTTTGTGATAGTTTAAGACTATTTTAAAAATATATTTATAAATTCATGGTTTTTGTTTCAATGTAAAGTCTTTAAAACTCACTGAATAGAACGTAAATACATTCATATGGGGATTCCTATCTTGAGTTGTGTTGTCACAGCTAGAGAACGTCCTTAAACGCTTTCATAAATAGCCCCGAATCTATGTTTCAGTGTAAGCCTAAGCGGCGAGGGGAAGTATTCATAAATGTTTATTTTAGTAAATTTAATACTCAGAATATTTCAGCTTCCTTTACGATGATTACGTCACTCTTCATTCCAATAAAAAACATCAGGTTTCTACTTTCTATTGATTGACACAAGCAAAAATTGCTTCTAATTTTCAAACAATATTTGAGAGTTTAATTTTGGAAAAGAAAAAAAGTTTGTAAAATGATCCTTCACGTACTTGTGTAAATTACAAAGCTAGTAACTGTCATTTTTTACAAAACAAATATTTTTACTTTTGGCTTAAGAAATTGTTAATAAGTTAAACAACACAAAGAAACAGCATACGGTATGGTTTTACGTTCATTACCATTGCACCTATTTACAAGTAATGTCTTCTTAACACCCTCAAACTTATAGGAACTTTTGATCAAAATTTAATGACAAATAATCATTAGGAGTTGAATGGATAGCTTCATTTTTAGTTTAAAGTAGTCGTGGCAGCCCAAACCAAACCAGCCCACTGGGATATCTCCCAGCATCCCAAACCAAACTGACCCACCAGTATATCTCCCAGTGGCCCAAACCAAACTGACCCACCGGGATATCTCCCAGCGGCCCAAACCAAACTGACTCCACCGGGATATCTCCCAGCGGCCCAAACCAAACTAGCCCAACGGGATATCTCCCAGCGGCCGAGTACACCCCTGTATAGTAGTAGCTTGGGTGACGCTCGCGATGAATATTGAAGTTTATTATAGTTTTAAGTTTACAATACAATATTTTACAATTTACAATTTTAATACTAATTGTACAATTTTTAAGCTAGCAATAAAAATATCTAATCTCCTTTAGCAGAGCTCTAGGTAGAGATCTTACAAATTTAATTCAACAATTTTGTTTAGTGGCGGTCTATAATAGTACATTGAAATAAATACAATACAAGACTGTTAATTATTAGATGATATTTTATTGGGAGATAGGCTGATAAAGAAAAGTCAATGTTCATTTATTATATTTACAGACAGGAATATATATTAAATAGTTCAATAATGAGATGAGTAATTTTGTAGGAAATGGATAATTTGTAGCATATTGCTGTTTTTTTATATTAAGGTTGTTTTGAAGAAATCAGCCAACATAGCAAACTTCAAGTTATGGTAATACGGTCCGGTACTAGAATGACCCTCTTCAAAAAAGTACTTTAACTCATACGACATATTTCGTTTAATTTACACCTTCTTGGAACTAAAAAAAAATTGCCGAAAATATATGACATAAATAATAAAAACGATGACGTTGCACTTTAGGTTCCTAGAGTCGATCTCGTATAAGTTGAGAAGAGATGTGAACAATCCAAGACATTGTCGGTTCGCCACACTTTCACAGCATAGCCTAAAAATATGATGTATATTGTAGCTAATATTGACTAAAGGTCACTATGTTTTGAAATTTATTGGTTTTTCCGCGCCAATTTGTATGAAGATGCGTGACCAAAGCCGAGATTGTAGGCTATTAACTCGTGCAGAACTACCTATTACGCACTTGATGCGGAATTCTTGTGATTGGTATAGAGTTCGTCACGTGACCACATCTCAGTCCTGCTTCTTTCGGCTAACGTGAATAATACACAGTTATCGTGACCTAGAAACCACAACTCTCATCTTATTTTGCTCGACTCTAAAGGAAGATTTCAATTCAAGGTTGTTTTTTACTGTGAAGCACCGACAGGATCTGTCAGTTGGGTCATTCCTTTAGGAAGAGGTAAAAGTTCGGGGTAGCATTGTGCCGGTGTCGGCGTGAAATACGACGCTGAAGATCTTTGGTCAAGACTTAGAGGCACGACTGCTACAAGCTGATGTTCAATTATTTTTTTTATTGAGAGAGGTGGGGTAGGAATTGGAGGGAATTGATGTAGAAAAGTTTTTTTTATCACCGTGTCTTACCACCTTTTCGGTTTATACGCACTACTATAGGCCTACTTGACTTATCCAATGGGGGTACCAACGAGGAGGAAAGCATTTTAGAGATGTTATACCCGTATTTGTTTGAATGAAGAGCATAAAATAATTTAGGGAAATACAACCTCAGTAGACCCGACAGGGATTCGAGCTCCGATTCTCCCAGTCTTCAGCATGCTAATCAAACAAACAGAATCAAGACGCCTTAGATGATTCGGCTACGCAATATTTTTTTATTTTTTAGCGCCACTTTTTACTAACCGTTCGGTTAATACGCCTATGTACTAATTACACTAATGATTCAGGAATTATGAGGGTTTAATTGAGAGGATGTGCACCCACATTTGCCTGGGAGGAGAGTGGAAAACCAAGTAGGAAAAAACCCTTAGTGCACCCAACCAACTCATCGGCGTTGTCAGTTCGACGCGACTATATATAACTTCGACTTTCCTGTTTCTTTACAATAACATCAACTTGGGAGTCTCAATCAGATTTCAAAAACAATAGACACAATTGGAGGGCATGCGCCTAAACCAACAGATTGAACTAGTTTGCATGAGCCCAAACCAACCGACTCGATTAGTGCACATGCACCTAAACCAACATACTCAATTAGTGCGCATGCGCATAAACCAAACTACTCAATTAGTGCGCATGCACCTAAACCAACATATTCGATTCGTGCACGTGCACCTAAACCAACATACTCGATTAGTGCGCATGCGCATAAACCAAACTACTCAATTAGTGCGCATGCACCTAAACCAACATACTTTATTCGTGCACATGCACCTAAACAAACAGACTCGATTAGTGCGCTTGCGCATAAACCAACAGACTCGATTAGTGCACATGCACCTAAACCAACAGATTCAACTAGTTCGTATGAGCCTAAACCAACACACACTTGGTGCGCATATACCTATTGTTCATTCACGGGAGGAGTTTACCTGGGAAAGGTCTTTTTTCTTACCAATATCCTACTATATAATAGATTTCTGGTAGGGAAAAAAGTCCTTTCCCAGGTAAACTCCTCCCGTGAACGAACTTTAAACCAGCATACACAACTAGAGCGCATGTGCTTACATGACGAGATACTATACTAGCAAACTTTTCACACCACGCTACATCTACAGTTGTGAGGAGATTTGAAAATAACTTGTTAAATGGAAAACCGGTGTTTATCGGTTTTGATTTGATTCACGACACAGCACAATATTTTGAAAACATCCAGATTGATCTTAATCTTAACGATTTGTTTATCCAGTAGAAAATTAAATATGTCGGTAATCATCTTCTTCTAGTTTGTGTTGCAATGCATCATGCTGCGTCACTCAAGCAGATTCTGCTCTTTTTCATCTGACGGACGTGTGAATAAAATTAAGCTTTTGACGAGGCATGTCAAACTTTAGACCCTGTCAATGATTTTTTACGCCTAGCATACCTTTTAATGGGCCATTAAACACTGAGGCTTGATCCGTATATTTTTAATAATCGTCGTAAGAATACAACTTTTGAGAATGTTATAATTGGGAACTTTGCATATGTGAGGGTCGGGGGGGAAGGGGGGGGGGCTTCTGACACCATATATGACTGGGTTTGTATCGGGATAGTTGTGGAAGGACGGAGGCGTTGGGAAACTTGTAAACAAGGTATTTATTTAACAAAGCTACATGTGATGTTTAAAGTACAAAGTTCGATGAACCTCCTGCAGGATTTGCGTCATCGAGTTGGATTTTGACTCCGTTTGCCTTTACCGGGTACTGCCCTAACCGCGTAGCCGGTCAACCAGTAGTCGTTCCTCAACAGCGGTTCACACACAAATCCTTCTTGTACTCTGATAAGGAAATGCAAGGAAATTGCTACTACTGAGACTCGAACCCGCAAGTCTAACATAGAGTCGTTGTTTACCCGACGTACTATACATCACGGACGCATGTAACCGATGACCTATAGTTCAAAAAAATAAACGACCGACCAGAGAAGAGAGACCCCCCTCCTTCTCGACCTGTATTTAATAAATCATTTTTCTTTAGTTCTTGAGATATGTTCCGACTAAGGGCTTTGCAATCGAACATTTAACAATGCAGCTATGACACACTCTTATGTTTAGAAATTCTCTCCTAAATCAAACTAAATTCGGCGGATTCTTTTAAATATAATTTATTTACTTTATTATTATACACTTAAGCTCTTACACGTTATTTGGGTAAATCTGAGGAAGTAGCAAAATTTGTACGGTTTCTTAGTCAGGAATCAATTCCCAAAAGCGGTTGAATTGGCGCACCTGTTATGTTCAATGGTTGGCAGCACATATATGTGTAGATAGGTGTGTAGGCCTATACTCAGATGAAATGGAACCACACACACATGAAAAATCACGGCTCACGAACACATATTTTTCAACAATTATGAAAGAGACAAGCTTTATATATTTAGGTATTTAACATTTTTACTGTGGTCCTTAAGGTCAAATGAATTTGACACACTTGCCTTAGACAATGCGTCTATCGAATCTGGTTGGTTGAGTGGATTGAAGTTATTTATATCCTAATGAAGAGTACAGGGGTAAAGGGGGAAAGTCCAATTAATCGCAAATTGAGTTAGTGTTGCCATCTGTTAGACCATCATGATACTTTTGTAATATACTTTATATTTTGGTTAAAAGAGGTATTTTGTCATATTTAAATTAATTTAAAAAAGTATTTGCTGAGGTCTTTATGGGGTTTGAAATATTTAAGTTGTTGTCCTGGAAAATGTGTGTAATGTGATTTTCCCCCTTTATTTCTTCTCTCCTACTTTTCACCCCTCTGAACATAAGACTGAAAGACCATACACCACCTTTTCCTCAATTCCTTACTCCCCAGTCACCCCCCCCCCACTCCCTCCCTTTCCCTCACATCCCCTGTACTCCGCCTCCCCACGTAACACCACATCCATCACAAAATATTAATTACCGCTGTACAAATGAAAGGGCCGGCCATGTTTATTGAGGTAATTTAGTTTGGTTTGCACCCTTAGGGGACGGGGTAGTGTGTGTGTATGTGGAGATGTGTCTTGAGGGGTCAACCCTCCTCGTGACCTACCCCTCCTCATACCTCCCCAACAACCACCCTCCCACACTTTCCATTATCCAGCCCGCGTCGCTTCACAGTAACACCTGCTGTAATCAACAGACAGACCAAAGAGGCGGGATACAGGGGTAGGATGAGTTATGGACGTTTAATAAGTCAGTTAATGCCAAGAAGGAATCTGTAGCAGTTCAGCACTTGAACGCAAACAAATGCAGACCGCTGGCGATGAGGGGGAGGAATATTGTATTTCACTCTAGCAATGGACTGAACTGCCGATAACGGGCATCTCGGGGTTCGAATTCCAGTAGGTTGTACTGAGGGTGTTTTTTACTAAATGGTTTTCCACTCGACCTTCACGTAAATGCGAGTACACTTCCTATAAATTCGTTTTTTTTTAGCACATCGTCTTGCTACCCACTTGGGTTATACGCCTATATACTAATTACACTATTGGGTTAGGGTTTAGAGGAAATGCACCCAAATTTGCGTGTAGGGAGAGTGGAAAGCAATTTAGGGAATCCCACCCCAAGTGCACCTGACTGGAATCGATCTCAGATCTTCACGTCTTAAGCATTCTAGTCCATCACGAGTTTAGCGCGTTAGACCATGCGGTTACCGAAGTGTGTAATTTGTTCTTACTCACTATTAACCCATTAGTGTAATTATTAAATAGGTGTATAGCCCGAACGAGTGGTAAAACGCAGTGATAAAAAAAAAGTGCTACTGCGTTCAAGTCTACACAACGCCAGAAAGATGACGAGTCATTCAGCGATTACACTAGTTTAAACTTACTACAGGAAAAATAATTTTCAATTACATACAAATACATGGCTGGTTAAAACTTTGCAGTCTCTTAGATTATTATGTAATAAACTGGACGAAAAAAAATGTTTGAGATAGTCACCCCCATCCCGCCGGACATAGCGGGTGGAAAAAATAGGGGTGGTAGTGCGTTTTTGCATACTTTTTATTAAATACTGTATCTCTTTGAATAATATTTCTTACGAAAACTGTAAAGAAAACTTTTTTTTTGTGGTCGCATGGTCTAACGTAAGGATATTATATCGAAAGTGAGGCGTAAATTCTATCAGAATTTTTTTTATGTACCAAAATTTTGATTGTGGCTCTTTTCTATACATGTTTAGAATTTTTGCACGAGTGACAATACATATAACTTTTTGCATAGTATTGTGATTTTCTTAAACCATAAAATGTTTCACTAAAAATATTAATGATGTAATCACAATAATAGTATAGTTATGAACAGGGGCCGGATTTTGACGACATGTCATCTTTTTATTGGTACATCACATACACTGCTCATAAGTAGGCTACATAAACTCTGTTCATAATCCTCTGGTAGTAGAAATGTATATTTTATAGGCCATTTTTACTTTCTCGCTATCTTACAGTTAGAGACAGTATTGTGATCGTCGAAAAATCGAACACGAGATTTTGATGAATTTCGACGTTTCATGAACCCCCGCCCTACCCCCCCCCCTCTTCCGAATCCAAAAAAGCTGTTTTTGAATTTCCGTCTGTCTGTCTATACCTATGACTAGAGCCTAAACAATTTTACCGATTGGGCTAAAACTTGGTATCTAGGGTTTTCATAGGGTTGGCCTTTGGTATTTTTGGAATCGGATATCAAACCCTAAAATTAAGGGTAGTTTACTGAAGGGCAACAAGAGAAAAAGTCTATTTTCTCAAAATATGTGTTTAAATTTAATTTCAAAACATTTTTAAATATTCCAAACAAACTGGCTACCCTCAATGTTTCGGCAAAATGACCGTCTCTCTGTGTCTTTTTTACCCCAAAATTAAGAATAGTTTAATAAAAAGCGAAGAGAAAAACAATCGAATTTCTAGAAATCAGCTCTAATGATTTTGATTAAAATTCGTATCTGGGCATTGATTAAGATTATTAATAAACTGGCTATCTTCATTTCCCCATGAAAATGCATTTTAGGGTACTTTACAAAAGTGGAAATTTTCGTATCTCCTAAACTATTTGAGATACTAAGTAACTTATCATAACAAAACTGTAGTACTATTAAAAATAATAAAACTTTTATGTGAAATATATTTTTATAAAACCGACAGTTTCTGAGATATTTGCAAATATATTAATACACTTTTGTGAGCTTTGTTTGTAAAGAGATACTACTTAAGTTTTAATGCAATAATTCTCCAATGCCATAGAGTAATTAAATATAAGTAAATCTCTCTAAAAGTGTATGATCTCTTTCTTTCAATCTCTTAGGAGAAATGTTTGTACAACAATTATCTATATTTGTCATTTTAAATTCAATAGTCAATATTTACCTATTTTATTGGTCAAAATTTATAAACGAGGAACATAATAGCAATGCAATGACCATAAATGGGCAACCCCTAAGAAAATTTCGGAAATTTTAAAATGGAAGTTGACATTTTAATACGATGTGTTGACACACGAGGGGGCAATATCAATAGTTTACTCTCTCGAAACCTTACAGGTAGAGCAATATTGTGATCGTAAAAAAAAAAAAATTGAACCCAAGATTTTTATGGATGTCGACGTCACATGACCCCCTGAACCGTAAAAAGTTGTTTTCGCAACGGAATCTGTCTATCTGTCCATCTGTCTGTACCTTGAACTAGAGCCTAAACTGTTTTACCGATTGGGTTAAAACTTGGTTTAAGGATTTCATAGGTTTATTCCGAGGAATTTCTGGAATTGTATATTCAACCCCTAAAATTAAGGGTAGTATCCTTAAGGGTGGAAGAGAAAAAATCGATTCAATCAAAATCGTTAAAGCCGATTTTGATTAAATTTTATTTCCAAGCGTTGATCAATATTACAAACCAAATGGCTACCCTCAACGTTTCGTCAAAATGACTTTAAGGGTTCCGGTCTGATTCGTCAATTATAATTTTTAGTTTTATCTCCATAAGTCTTTGAGATATGAAATTACTTACTATTGCATACATGTAGATATATTTATAATAAGAATATTTTTATAAAACCAAAAGTTTTCAAGCTATACACAAATATATTTTTCTTTTAACTTTGGCAACAATTTAAGGTAAAGTATTACGACCGTCAAAAAAATCTAACCCGAGATGTTGATGGATGTTGACGTTTCATGACCCCTCCCCACCCCCCCCCCTTTCCCTTAAACCTAAAAAGTTTTTTGTAACGCCGTCTGTCTAACCGTAAAATTAATAGCAGTTTACTAAAGGGTGAAAATAGAAAAAATCAATTTTCTCAAAATCACCTATAATGATTCTTTCTATCCCTCTCATTTTAGACTCAATAGTCAATAATTACCTATTTAATTGGACAAAATTTATAAAAGAGAAGTTTAATAGCAATGAAATAGACATAAGATATTCCCTAGTAAAATGACGAAAATTTTAACTTGAAGTCAACATTTTAATACAAGTGTTGATCCTTGGGGACCCCATATCGATATTTTGTTTTGATACAAATATACAAATCAATACATTAATTCTTTAAAAATAAAATTATAAAATCTAAAACCATGAATAAAAATGTTTTACGTATGTCTAGCGCAGTTTGTTCTCGGGTTTGCTACTGTATATTATATTAGGAATTTTGAGTAAATATCTCAATTTCTTTAAAAAAAAAAATAGAGTGAGAATGTTTGTGCCTAGCTCCGTACCAATTATTTTTGTCATTTTGGAATTTTAGGTAATATTTTCTAGGTTTTTGTCCTTTAAAAGTCATTTTTAGCTTTTAAAGGAATTTTTGAGTCATTTTAGGCATTCGTGTTGATTAAGTATATATTTTAATACAATCGAGATTTTACAAATGCATAATTCTTTAATCACACAGCTGTCTGAGTGAAAAGATAATGTAGGCAATGAATTTTGTATCCTCTTTGCTTGTTTGGTTGTAAAATACACATTCCTGGTGAGACACTGCAACTAGGCTAGAGAGGGTTGCGTTGTGAGAAGGTAGCTGTTAATTCTCAAGCATATATTTGCAAATCAATGTTATATTTATCACTTATCAGAATGAAATAATTTAGTTGTTAAAGCCTTAATTATATATAGTATATATATATATACTTTTTAGTTTGCATTATGCGTGTTCATTTATTACGACTTTTTACTCGTATTATAAGGTCATTTTTTGAAAACGAATTCATTTTTATAGGATTTTTATTTCATTTTATAGTTAATTTTTTATTAAATTTAGGTTATCAAAATTTGGGTCTTTGTTATGAGTAGGCCATATATCTTATTTCCGTTAGAAGCACGAGGAACTTTTTTTAATCAGTATATCAGATGTGTTTTGAAATACTCGTATTACACTGCAATACATAATTTATGTTTTTTCCTTCATTACCGATCCAATTACGGGGTGGAAGTACTCATATGAGAAAGTATCGATATATAAATTAAATTATCGGTATTTGTGAAGTATCGATACATTTCCCACATCCCTTATATAAAGTTGTAACGCACTTGATCCGCTCAGCTCATCTCAGGCCCATCACTAAGCTCATGTCAGGTCCACTTGTGCTAAGACCACTCAGCACATGTCAGGTCCACTCAGCTCGTGTCAGGTCCTCTCACTCAGCTCGTGTCAGTTCCACTCGGCTCGTGTCAGGTCCACTCGGCTCGTGTCAGGTCCACTCGGCTCGTGTCAGTTCCACTCGGCTCGTGTCAGGTCCGATCACTCGGCTCGTGTCAGGTCCGATCACTCAGCTCGTGTCAGGTCCTCTCACTCAGCTCGTGTCAGTTCCACTCGGCTCGTGTCAGGTCCACTCGGCTCGTGTCAGTTCCACTCGGCTCGTGTCAGGTCCACTCGGCTCGTGTCAGGTCCACTCGGCTCGTGTCAGGTCCACTCGGCTCGTGTCAGGTCCACTCGGCTCGTGTCAGTTCCGCTCAGCTCGTGTCAGTTCCGCTCAGCTCGTGTCAGTTCCGCTCAGCTCGTGTCAGTTCCGCTCAGCTCGTGTCAGTTCCGCTCAGCTCGTGTCAGTTCCGCTCAGCTCGTGTCAGTTCCGCTCAGCTCGTGTCAGTTCCGCTCAGCTCGTGTCAGTTCCGCTCAGCTCGTGTCAGTTCCGCTCAGCTCGTGTCAGTTCCGCTCAGCTCGTGTCAGTTCCGCTCAGCTCGTGTCAGTTCCGCTCAGCTCGTGTCAGTTCCGCTCAGCTCGTGTCAGTTCCGCTCAGCTCGTGTCAGTTCCGCTCAGCTCGTGTCAGTTCCGCTCAGCTCGTGTCAGTTCCGCTCAGCTCGTGTCAGTTCCGCTCAGCTCGTGTCAGTTCCGCTCAGCTCGTGTCAGTTCCGCTCAGCTCGTGTCAGTTCCGCTCAGCTCGTGTCAGTTCCGCTCAGCTCGTGTCAGTTCCGCTCAGCTCGTGTCAGTTCCGCTCAGCTCGTGTCAGTTCCGCTCAGCTCGTGTCAGTTCCGCTCAGCTCGTGTCAGGTCCGCTCAGCTCGTGTCAGGTCCGCTCAGCTCATGTCAGTTCCACTTGTGTCAGTTTCGCTCAGATCGTGTAAGGGTCACTCAGCTAGTGTTTACGAGGAATTGAAAGAAAAAATCATCAGATGTTTTATGTACACACAATTCGCCCAAAATTGTCATAATTTTGAGGGTTCTATAATATATTCCTAGCTTTAACAACATAACGTATTGTCAATACAATGTGTTGTGTCTACCACGAAACCTTATCATGACCCACTACATTGTGCTCACCTCTAGGTGAAATACATCTCATCGCGTGTCGTCGCATGGTCAAACGCGTCACTCTCGTGTTGGACTGGATTTATGGTGACGGGGATATTGTGGTTCAAATCCCGGTTGCGTTTACTTAAGTTTTTTTATTTTACTAAACAGTTTTTCACTATCCCGCCAAGGAACTGTGGATACACATTTCTAGAGTAGGCCTTTCTTATCCCTACACACTAGAGAATTTAGTGCATATGTGTATAACGTTGGGACAAATTATTTTTAATATATATATATATATATATAGCATCGCACTATCTTTCCGGGTTATACGCGTATGTATTAATTTCGCTAATGTGTTAGGGTTAAATAAAGGCTGGATTTATAGGTAGTGTATCCACATTTGTGTGGAGGGAGAGTGGAAAACCATTTAGGAAAACTACCCCCAGTTCACCTGAGTGAGATTTGAACCTCGATATCCTCGTCATAGTCAGTCCAGCCTATTTCAATAGTGACACCTTAGGGCTTAGACCATTCTACCACCGAAGCGAGTCTAAAAATGAGTTAAAAATATCGACTGGGACATGAGTCAAGTGCCTCGTGTGGTTCTATCGCCTCTGGTCAACAAACAACCTGAAGGTTGGTTTGATTTCCATCCATCTGGAGCTGGGCATGCACTCAGCCCTTAGGCTGGTTAGTGCTGCCCGCACCATCTGGTGGAGAGATCTCATGTACCAGGGGAGTGAAGATTGTGTAGTGGTTCCCAGTTGCCTTCCACACTGAATTTTTATGAGTGAGTGAGAAAGGTCTAATCAGTTTTGCTGGGAAAGGTATTCTCACACACCTAACAAGACTCTTTTACATGTCACGATCGACATGGGACCGACGGCTTTACCTCTCCGCCGAAGGAAGTTGTGCTACGGATTTTTATCACTCACGAAAAATCCGTCAACTTCAGCAGGGTTTGAACCCATGGACAATCAGGTCCTGAGGCGAGCACTTTACCCCGAGACCACCGAGTTCAACCATTGTTTACTATCTGTACTTTAAGAACTGCTAAAAAAAAAAACTCTACATTTTACTCGCTCCTTTGGTTATAAAAACAAATCTATTTGTTTTATAAATAATATAAAAAGCAATCAGTGTTTAGGAAAAATCTCTTGTATGAACGTCACTAAAAGAATAACATTAAAAAGCAGACCCGACCAAGCCACCGTGGTGTTGAAAAGTAGCTCTGCCTACACGGTAGCTGAACGCTGTTTATTCTCCGAGATCAAAAGTGAAGTCCAAACTTTTTAACTAGATCTCTTGTCTGGGTTACACGTTTAATATTATCCCCCCCCTCCCCCCTCGTTGTTGTCGTAATTACCTTGGAAACGCTTGTCTCATTTTTCATGGAAGCCATACACACGCATATAAAAGGACCGGGGTTTGATAGAGGGGGTGAGGTGAAGAGGGTGTGAGGCTATAAAGTAAGGAGAAATGGGGGAGGGATACACAACGTCTGTCTCCAGTCATTTGTTATCCATCTATCTTCTTTTTTTCTGCCGATCGTTTCTCGCGCACTCTCTTCATTAACTATATTAATGAAAAGTTGTGGGTGCTTATAGCCCATTTTAAGGGGGCAGGATGTGGGGTTGGGGGGTAATCAAGGGTGAGAGTGACGTGGAGTGATTGTAATAATTTCTTAAACAACGTCAAAACTTCGGTTATTGCCAGTTTTTTAATAGTTAATAATATTTTTTTTAATAGTAGAAAATAGAAAACAAATATTCTCTCCTAAGTCTAATCTATTCTATATTGGTTATGTCATTGGTGGTCACGCAGTCCAAAAGTTCAATATTGCAATAGATTGTGTTGCTGGTGGTGGTAAGGTTGAAGTTCGAATCTTGGCTGGGTGCTTTCCACGAGTGAATTTCCCCATCCTCGCTTTGCACTAGTGTGGTTACAGTTAAATAAGCTGCCATAATTATTCCTACCCCTTAGATTAAGTCGTTAATAATCTTGGCGTTGATGTCAATGAACATACTCAAGAATTTTTTAAACAAAATTTAACTTTAATATATTTTTAAAACTGTCACCCACTTTGGTGGTCGACTGGCTTAAGGCGTCATTCTCACAATAGGCCAATCTAACAATGACAAGGAGATAGGGAATCGAATCCCGGTTGGGTGCACTGAGGTTTTTTCCTTAAATGTCTTCCATTCTCCCTTCACGCAAATGAAGGTACACTTCCTCTAAATTCAACCTTTGTCATACCTAAGATACTAGCGTAATCTATCTTTTAAAGAAAGGTTTGTATATTATGTACTGTACATTTGTATGTTCACTTATAAATATAGAACCACTGAATAAATTTGGATGTGGTATCTTAAGATATGTATAGTAGTATTTCTGGAAAGGTTTAAGCTGTTGACCAAAGAATTATGTCTTTGGTGAGCCTGTTAGTGACATTAAAATCATACACTTGATAGGTTTTTCACATATAAAGGAATTTTATGTACCTGTATATGTATAACTGGAGGACTACCTATTCGATTTGTATTATTTTTTTTATTATGCTGTAGAATATTTTCGGTAAGGCTGACCATTGATCAACGTACTATGTAAATAGACTGCCGAACAGTTACGTGAAAACCAATAAAATGTATAGTTATTTACACATTGATTACCAAAGGAACATATCTACTCTAAAGCCAATAAAAAAAATCCCCGGAGATAGTTCAATCTTAAATCCAAAGAGAAAGGATAGTTTTTATTTTGTTTGTTGTTTCATATTCAGAGCAGTAAGTCAAAATTACTTCTTTGGATAGGAATAAATATACAGGTGACGTTCCACATATTTATATGATTTGTTTGTTTTTATATTTGCAAAGATAGTTATGTATTCAGACAAACAGATGACTTATTCTATTAATAAGCAGCTGGAACTCGAGAAAAGGGGAAGAACTGTACAAAAATAAAATAGCTCACTGGTATATATTTATGTGTAAGTGCTGTAACTTCAAGACCAAGTAATATTCCTGATAAAACCTAAAGATTTGCACCTGGGGCGTATTTTTTTTCTTTACTTGTTTCGGTTGTCTGAATCCTTTAGACCGGTGGTTCCCAAACTGTCTCGACTCACGAACACCTTTCACAAACACATGAGTTGCATGAACCCCCTGATAAATATCCATTGCCACTCATTTAATTTTATACCTATTTGTTTATTAAATTTAGTTATTAATTGTAATCAAAATGTTTAATATCTTTAAATTAACCTACTATATTTCGGTAGGTACTGTGGGATACCCCACCAAATATTATGGAATAATGTTGAAACTACTTAAGTAAAAGTTAAAATAGTTATATATTTGTTTAAAAAATTAAAACTGAGAATAAATAAGCAAAGTACTGTAGTAATCTTTTCTTATCTTTACTGTCACAATATTTAACATAGTTTTTTTTTAAATTGGTACTGGAAATTTCTGCTTTAAAATAATATAAATACTCTCCTTTAATCACAAAATTCCTTGCCGATTTAAGATTCAAAATTGTTAACAAGCTAACCGCTACTAACCTCTTCACGTGACTTAGTGAGAAGGATGCGCTTGCTTTGGATGGTACAAAGCTTTAAAATCAGGAACCACAGATGATAAATAAAGTCTCAAGTCACTTTCAGCACTGGGCCTGTGTCTGTATTTATTTTTAAATAGACCTATGAAGAAATGTTTCTCGCTCAAATACGTAGAAGAAAATTGTAACAAAGCTGTAATAGTTTTATTCTCTACAAATGAGAACTCCTTTTTTAAACTTAACCAGAAACCAATTAATGACAAAGATTTAAAGCTTTTCTTTAATTCAAAATCAGTGGACATTTCAAGGAGCTGATCTTTTTCACTCACTCACGCTTAATGTGGAGGATTCTAAAACTGATGTCTCTTCTAGGATATTGCAAATCCAATTGTTATTATTGGGAATGGCTGGGAAATATTCTTTGAAGGTTTTTCCATGTCTCTTCAAGTGTTCTCTAACCATGTTCTTTACATTTTCGTCTAAATAAAGCTGATTTTATATCAAAGCACTCCGTTTGATTGCTAATTAAACACGTTTCCCATAATTTTTTTATGAACGACTCTATACGTTCTTGCACAGTAAACATGTTAATGTTTGACCCCTGAATAGAGAGGGTTAAACTGTTCGGTTTTGAAAAAATGTCTGCCAAATAGGCCAAAGCCTTGAACCGCATTTGATCTTACATGCACTTTGCTTTGTGAAAGGGATGGTTGGTAAGAAAAACGTAAAATTCGTGTTTAAGTTTAACAATCTTGTAAGAGTTCTGCCTCGAGATTGCCACCTGACTTCAGCGTGAGACGATAAACATTTGTAATTGCTTCCCCTTTATTTATAAATTTTGCTGCAAAACCCCGTCATTACAGAAATATTTAGACGAACCCCTTGTAAGATTTCGTGAACCCCCAGGGGGTTTGCGAGCCACAGTTTGGGAACCGCTGCCTTAGACCACGATCGGTGGTGTGAGTTAACTAAAAAAAACGATTATAGAGAATTTTATATAAATATTTTTAAAAACCTGAGCACGTGAACCCCTTGTGCATTTAGTTTACTTTCTTCGAGGATTCGAGTGTTTGAAGGTTACAGGATACGATTATTTGAAGGTTTGAGAATTCTAGTATTTGAGGGTTCAAGGATTCTAGTATTTGAAGGTTTAAGGATTCGAGTATTTTAAGGTCTGAGGTTTCAAGTATTTGGGGGTTTTAGGACTCGATGATTTGGGGATTCTATGATTTGACTCTTTGAGGCCTAGTTATATTTAAGGTTCGAGGATTTAAGGGATCTAGGATTTTAGAGACCCATCTCTTCAGTGGCAAAATAACAGGATGCACAACCTCTCAGCCTCTTTTACAAACAATCGCACTTCCAAACCTTGGAGGAGTCGGGGGTACAAGTCATGTGAGACTCAACTAGCCTCACCTTAATGCCCTTGAATATCCTCAAGATTGTATTTGGGAAGGACTCGCCTTGATGATATCCTCTTTGATCGATGGGCTTAGGCCTATTTTACACACTTATTAAAGTTAAAGCACATTCCACTTTGTGGCTGTGAGTTTTGGTTATACCGCCTCAATAGGCCTAAGTGGACCGAAGCACACATCTTTCTTAAATGTATGTAAACATAAGCTAAATACAATTATGTCTTTTTAGAGATCTCATTTCTGAATTCAAAATAGAGATCAATTTTTAAGGTGGTGTTTGTAAGTAACGTGAGTAAAGATCAGTATTTTCTCAGTTTTTATAGGAACATTTTATTTGGTCAAAATAAAATACTGCTCCAGTAAAAAAAAGTTTAATTTTCTTCAGAGGGTGATATCAACAGTTGTTGAATATCTGTTAAGGTGTCCTGGAATTTAATGACAAAATTTTCTCTTCATTTAAAAAGTTTGTCATCTAATTCCGCTATGTTCTTGACATATATTCAACAACTGTTGATATCACTATCACAATGTGAAAAAATTAAACTCTTATGTCTATTTCTACTGAAGCAACATCATATTTATTTTGTCAAAACTTTTTTTTTAAAACTGTTAGCACAATGGCCTTTTCTCGTGCTCCCTACATCCTCACATTAAGGGTGTTTTCCCTAAGGAAAAAACTGTAAATGATTGAGAGTATGTCTATTCTTTGTGAGGTATAAGATCCAGACACTCTGTCATAAATTTCGGTATTAACTAGAGGTAATTTTGTTTATGGTGATCCCTTGCTGGTTGTCCTTACCTAAAACGGCAATATTTACTTTGAAGCCTTCTTGGAATGTAAACTTCAAACAAAATATCATAAAAATCTTACTTTGTACACTACAAGTTTATAGGCGTCAAATGCTAAAAGCCGCTTTATGGATGTGTGCAAAATACAATCGTATAACTCGAGTTCGTTTGAAAACTAGAACAATGGAACACAAAAATGGTTAACCTTTCTTTTAGTGTGAAATAACAGTATTTCTATCTACTTTTATTATTCATGTTTGGTCTCCATCCTTAGTTTACAAATTTACCAATATATCTGTATTCTTTAATTTAAAATGTACCCAGGCTATAAATTATGTATACACTTTCTCTGAGTATTTGCAATGCCCCATAACTGTACTGACGTGAACAAATGTCTTAAGTCTCGTATTATTTGATTGTAAGGGTACTGAGACGTCGTGACGAATCCTGGCCAGGTATATTTCGAAATTTTTCTTTAGGGTGGGGATGTAGGGAACACAAGCTAAGGGCAGCGTTTTTTCAGTTTTTATATATATATTTTACTAAAATAATCATATTTCTCCAGTAAAAACGTCACTTAATTTTCTTCACATGGTGATATCATCAGTTGTTGAATATCTGTCATGAGTACAGTGGCATTAGATAACATTTTCCATCGCCCCTGTTTGTTCTACTATTGCAAACAGCTCCACCCAGTGGCGTTATAAGCCCACCTGGTTTTCCGATATTAATAAATTATTTCTTCTAGACTATTCTAGTGCCTTATGAGTGCAGCCACTTAAATACCTGGCCAAATAAACTAGAATGCGTTCTCGAATTAATTTAATCTTCGAATGAGTCTATGAATGAGCAAGTAATTGTTTCTTTACTTAGTTAAAAAATAAGTTGTATTATTCTAATTAATATAATGTGATTTTATTTCCAATAAATATCATTTGTGTGGAATTTAATCTTGAGTTAAGTGTAAGATCAATTAAGTCCCTTATTAGTATTATTGGTTACCTTTTAAACTCACACACTCTTAATTTAGTAAATACGTGCAGTTAATCTTAAAGGTGTGCTTTGATGTCCTATGACAACACAGAACCTCAATACATCCCCATATGAAGACCTCACTAGCAGCACACAATGGGCCTAAATGACTTGTCTGACATTCTCGGAGTCAATAAGTCTACGTTCTCCCCCACAACCTCTTACCACCTCGCACCCCCCNACCACATGTATACTCACTTTCGATCAAATGCTTTGTCCCAAACATACTAGTAATATTTTCGTACTTAAGAGCGTTTCATCAGTTCAGCTCCCGGCTAGCATCTGCGTTTGTGTATGTGTGTATGTGTGTGTGTGTGTTTGTGCGCGCGCGCGCGCGTTCACAGAACTACTAGTAAGACTGTATTAACAATAAGAACACGGAGGGAGCGAGGTCTACTCTTCATAGAACTACTAGTAAGACTGTAGTAACTATATTAACATGGAGGGCGTGAGGTATACTGTTCGCAGAACTACTAGTAAGACTGTAGTAACGATAGTAACATGGAGGGAGTGAAGTCTACTGATCACAGAACTACTAGTAAGACTGTAGTAACGATAATAAAATGGAGGGAGCGAGGTCTACTGTTCACAGAACTACTAGTAAGAGTGTAGTAACGATAAGAACATGGAGGGGGTGAGGTCTACTGTTCACAGAACTACTAGTAAGACTGTAGTAACT
Organism: Timema shepardi; assembly: GCA_902151425.1. Taxonomy (NCBI): domain Eukaryota; kingdom Metazoa; phylum Arthropoda; class Insecta; order Phasmatodea; family Timematidae; genus Timema; species Timema shepardi. The sequence continues at coordinate 302,769 of CABFVX010000218.1, read as the reverse complement.
ATACTAACATGGAGAGAGTGAGGAGTAGTGGAATTGACCGATCAGATCACCCCTTCATACATAAAAAAGACTATATTTAACATATTCAGAGCGTTTATATCTAAATTATATATATATATATATATGTGTGTGAATTGATAATAATTATTCTTTATTTATGATAAAACGAATCATTGTGATTTATAATGACTAATAATCTTCTTACTATAAGAATAATTACTATACGTCGTCGCATTCTAGCGACGTCGCCACACGTGTCAAACTGTGTCAAGCTCCCACACAGGAGCATCCTTTACGTTTCAATTAATCAATAATTTTTTTTATTAACTTACATTAAATATTCTAGAAGCACTTCAACCCCCTAGCCCTGCTTGGGGTGAACATCGCACGCCACCCAACAATAATAGCTCTTCTGAAATATACACAATACCCACTAATTGGCCTTCTAGCCTCTTCCTGCCGATAACAAACCATGCAATCCTTCATCTTTTATCATATATCCAAATATCTGTATACATAAAATAAATAATTATTCAGACTTTTTATTAATTAAAATTAATCTACCAACCTCTTTTAAAATCTACCATACCTATCATCAGTATATTAGAGTAAATGAACGAATATCTCGGACGGATAGTAAAACGTGAAGCACGTAAATAAAATTAGTCGGCATCAAAGTGTACGATAATTTCGATTTATGAAGAGAAAAACAATCTTGAGACACCTTATTAGTCTCAAACCCGATACCCCCACGCGCTCGCGAGAGCGAACGTCGCCGATAGTGGTACGACACCAATTCCGCCACGAGTTCCTCAAGGTATAAATCAGGTTTATATGTAACGTGCCACGCCAGTAGGTGCTGCGTCGTGCTGTAAGGTGCGAGCGCAGATAAGAACCAGAAACAATTTCCGCCCACAAGTCTCTTACACTTCTTCCCCCGTGTCCCCTTCATCCATTTCCTCGGCGTCTCTCTCGCCCTCTTTCGCGTACGACGCCGAGATGAGGAAGAAGAGAAATACTCTGTAATAACTTCGTACCTTGCCTTCTTTATCACGTTGCCTAGTTTGGGTTGTGTGGTGCACGGTAATTCAACAAGATCTATCTACTTCAATGATGTTTATACCTTCTCAACTAGGGTAAGATTTCGCTAGATAAAATAAACTGCACATTAGCACATGTTCTTAGTTCATGTTTCATGATAGCAAATGAAACAAATTACATTCCCTCCCCCTCTTGTAGTTCGCGTATTGCGACCCGTTTAAGCCATCACAATATTTATAATAATTGAGTACAAATGAAAAAGAAAGCTTGGAGGATGTGTGCATGCATTTAGGTTTAAGGGGAAAACTATCTAAAATAACCCAAGATTTAAACTCTGACCTCACCATCAGGTAAACCAGACAATACGAGATTGACGCCTTTACCCACGCAGTTCCATTACTCGTTATTACAACTTAGGGGAGGGGGGGGGAGCAGAATCTATGGAGCACGAGAAAAGGTCATTGTCTGTACAGATTTTATAGCAAAACATTTTATCGGCCAAAATAGAAAATATATTGTTCCAGTAGAAACATAAAGTTTGATTTTCTTCACATAGTGACCTCAACCGTTCTTGAATATCTGTCAAGGGTGTCCTAAAATTGAATGACAAATTGTTCTCTTAATTTAATAGAAGTTTCTCATCTAGTGCCGCTATGCTCATGGCAAATATTAAAAAAACTGCTTATATCATTATGTAAATAAATTTAAACTCTTATGTTTCTACTGGAGCAATATTTTATTTATGGCCAAAATATGTTTTGTTATAAAAATGGTAAAAAAACAAACACCTTTTCTTGCATCCCCTAGACTCCCGCCTTAAAGGGGATACTTTTAATTGTTTTATTGAGGCCGTTCAATATGTAACTATTCATAAATATTCCCGAGGCAAATTTTTTAATTCACTCATTCAATACATTTTACGTTGCATCATCCACTGACTAAATTATTGACATCGACAATGAAGTGAATATCTTCTTGTACAGTATTTATGATTTATGATTTAAATATTTCATTAGTTTACTGGGACTTCTGATAGACCATACATTTTGTTTGGTGGGTCTATATTATATTATATATAAAAGATTGTATTTGTTTGAGACAAGAATAGGTTATTCATACCTTGTAATTCTTGAATTCTTAGGGATATTCGAGATTCTAAAACCCAACGTTTTGTATATATTAGAGATTTAAGTTTTTTCTGCAAATTTTGAATTTGTATTTTTAACGCTATTATGATGGTTAGCAGCTGCTTAGCCATATTTAACAACAGGAAAAAGCTAACAACCAATCTCCAGCTCATTAATTCACCACTAAGCTAAATGGGAATTCGCATTCGAACACAAAATGTAATTATTTAGCTACGACTTCTATTTCCTATATCATCTAAACAATTAATGTGAGAAAAATAAGAATTAACAGGGGGGAAACACATTTTTGTGAAAGTTAACCTGCTATGCTTATAATGTTTTCTGGGATTCGGATTCAAGTTTCGGAATTTATAATCAAAATTAATACTCGAATATGAGAAAAATCTGGTTCGTCCTAGCTCCAGTTAAAATCTGTTTCCGAAAGAAATTGACACGTATGATTTGATACTTATCAATAAAGTTACACCAATTAAAATTTATTAAATTGTAAAATAAAAATATGGAGAGGAGGGGGTCGATATATTATTTAATTACTAGGTTCATTCCTTTTGTCAGTGAACTAAGACTGCCAATGAAACCTGTCCTTTGCAACCTCCTTGTGCTCCAAAAATTTTCTTCTTTCCTCCAAGTCATCCTATATTTGAATCCTCCTTCTTCCTAAGCACCTCTTTCCCTGGAAAAATACCCGCTGATGGCGATGTCATCGAAAAGTAAGCGACAAGGAGAAAGAGAGAGTGAGAGCCTCCAAACCCTCACACAGCCGGGAGCTACGTTTCAACCCCTTACACCCGCCGATCCCTCCCACACTCCTATCCCGTTAATAAGAGTTGTTTTCCACCATCGCCCGATATGAGACCCTCTCACCCGAGACAATGGCCTCCAAAGAAGCTGACCTCAACAATAGCCTCCTGCAGGCCACCACAGCCGGTGACAAAGCTTTATTTAAGCTTTCCTTGCGTCAACTCCTCCATTGGTCACTTCTTACACACTCTATACCCCCCAAACTCCTCTCCTAACCACCCCTTGGCGTGTATTTTTACTTTTATTTTCTTCCTTACGTCTTCTTGCGTTCGGAAAAGGGAGCATCAGTTAGCTCGGTGATGGAAGAAGAAGACACAATGGACTCACCACTCGTACGATTCACTCATTGTTCTCTTATGAGGAGTTCGGAGGAAAATATTGTGTCTCCGAGCTATAGAGACATAACTGTTGTACTACCGGAAATATTGATGCAGATAACATTACGGACTCAGGAAAGAAAAACTACAGAAATTTTGGCATTGACATTTCCTATTCCAACTCCTTGTACTTTTTGATCGAAGGGATTGCTTATGATCTTGTCTTGAGTCTGCAGTTTGTGTTGACGATCTTGACTTGACAGAAATCTATTTGTCTTTTTGTTGACGATATTGACTTGACGGAAATCTATTTATTGCCTTTGTGTTGACGATCTTGACTTGACGGAAATCTTTTGATTGCCTTTGTGTTGACTATCTTGACTTGACGGAAATCTATTGATTGTCTTTGTGTTGACGATCTTGACTTGATGGAAATCTATTAATTGTCTTGACTTTGCCTTAGTTATCTTACGCTAGTCATTACACCCAATCTAATGTTATCTTCCCATTCGCATTATAGGTCTTTCCAGTGGATTCTTACCGCTAAGTTTGACAGTCAATACCTTGAACACGATTATAGCTTCTTCCATTCGCGTTGAATGTCCTGCGCCCCGTAATCCGCGAGGTGAGATTTGAATACCTTAACAATGTATTGTGATGAGTTACATTATCGTCATCCCTTTTTAGACCAAATTTTTTCCTAAGTATTTTATTTTCGGATACTCTAAATTTCTTCTAGTCATGCAAGATAGAATACCACGTTTCACAACCATAAAAAAACAACCAATGAAACAGTGGTTTTGTATATGCTGAGTGTTACATTTCTTGACAACAGACGAGATGCTAACACTTTACTGAGTAAGTAATAGCAGTTTATCTTGGTCTACCTGTATTAATTATCTTTACTTGACCTAACTAGATTGGTTATCTTACAGTTGGTCTGACTTTATTGGAGGCATTATTATTACCCGTCCTGACTGTATTAATTATCTTAATGTGATTTGATAGTAAATTGATGATCTTGACCTGACTTTAATGTCAATCTTACTCAGCAATTTTGTTTATCTTGACTTGACTAAGCTTTATTGGTGGTTTACCCGCCTCGATGGCGTAGTTGGCTAACGCGCTTGTCATGTTGAGCTAGACTGCTGAGGACGGGGAGATCGAGGTTCGAATCTCGGTCGGGTGAACTTCAATTCCTAATCCATTAGAGTAATTAGTACTTAAAGCGTATAGCCCGAACGGGTAGTAAGACGCGGTGCTAAATAGTATTATTATTTATTGGTGGTTTCATCCCTTAACCTGAGGATTTGCTTTTAACAAAACAATATCCCTTTTAGTATTATTTTTAGGGGGCTTGTGATTGTTACTTTTATCAAATATTTACTTTAATTTGTTTTGTTCTCAAAAGTTTTATTTTGCAATGTTTATCGCATGTGACAACTAAAAAAATTACTATAACTACTTCCATGTATTCATAAGTCAATCCATGTGATCTGCAGCTGTTACTTTTGATATATACTATAAATTACTCTAAAATGATACTAATAATATAGTAAAATGTAATCAATGTTGCCTGCAAAAAAGATAATTGTTTTAATAAAAGGTGACCTGGTGGTATAGAGGTAAGATGTCAGACTTCTGTGCTGGCGGCCGGGGTTCAATCCTCGTTCCCGGCACAGATTTATCTGATTACCAAATACTTCCTTCACCTTTGGCAAGACATCTTGTGAATGTGGGGAATGCCAGGCCTCCGCCATGGTTCGGATTCCACGTTAAACTGTAGGTGTTCCATTTCATATCACAATCAGTAGTAAGACGCGGTGCTAATAATAATAATAATAATAATAATAATAATAATAATAATAATAATCATTTTAATAAAAGGTGCTACAGATGTCCATTTGTTAGAATATTCATGTATAGATATAGTTTCAAGTGTTTATATGACAATACAAATGCTCTTATCTTAGAGATAGTGACGATTTAGGCAGTTTTAAGCTTAATACACAATTATATTTTCGTCAATTTTTAACACTCCAAGTTTGATTGTTCTAAAAGTTCTTAACAATGGCATGGCGTTCAGTGTTTCCAGGTTGAGTAGAATGTATACAAACATTATCTGTAAAATGTTGATCATCACTCAGTGGAACACTCATTGGCCTAGTATGAACGAAAATACATTCCCCTGTGAGGTGTTTAGAGCAGCGCCATATATGATTGGTAAAATGGGTAAAGAGCTTATATTAGAATCATAGGTACCGTTCTAACAGGATCTGCTTACCCTGGCAATAATCAACGCCACGTCCATGGTTCTTAAATATTCTTATTATAGAGATCCAACCGAAGGTAGGCCTATATTCACGAATGTAGATCTATGGTTGATATCTGAGTAAAAGGTGATATTAGGCTGGGAATTAGCGTTCAGGCAACTACGATAACTTCTTTATTATCAATTACAGCTATCCATCAAGCAGGGATTTATTAGTAAGGTTATATATTATTTGTGTGTGTGTGTTTTCACAGCATCATACTGCCCTTTCTGACGATCTCACATATTTATAATACTGGGATACGAATAGCGAAGGTAGAGTTAAATTAAATGTACTCGAATTTTGATAGAAATATATTGGAAAGCCATTTAGAAAAAAACAACACTCATTATACCAGCAGAGATTCGAACACAAGATATCCATATCACCGGCAATCGAGTCTATTACGAGAATGAATCTACAGGTTCTACGACCATTGATGCGGGTACTCTGTATTCATGTGGTTTGTTTTTTTCCCCACTGAAATGTAATGATGGAATATTTTAAAACACGACCCATCTAGAAAGAAAAAATAAAAAATAAAAATTACCAAGTATTTGGAAGATCCCTTTATCGTAGATGAAAAGCCTTTGAGATGTAATCACAGAGACAAAATTCCCGTCCCGAAAATAACTCCGAAACCGACCGCACAGACACAATTGCAGTGATCTTCAAACCCATTCTTCTTTCTAGCCAGGGCAAAGGGGGGGAAGTAATTTAGCACTTTCTCACGCCGGTCGAACCTTTTATTTACATAAATAATCAGCGGCCTCCAATCCACAATCTCCCCCCCCCCACCTCCCCACCCTACAACCTCCTTCATCCCAACACAAAACCGAAAAGACAGGGACAGAGACATCCGAATAAAAAAAACCAGATAGGTTAAAGGGATAGCGGGTTGGGGGTGGGGGGGAAGAGGAGATAGAGAGAAAAAAACCAACAACTCATTTCTCTCTTTCTCGCTTGTAAATCTCTACCTCTCTCATTTTCTGCTTCTGCTCTCCCAGTCAGCGACTGCATGAGCTTTGCTTTTAATTAGTTCTAATTAAATTTCCGTAATTACGTTATACATTTTTCTCCCATTTGGCACCGAACCTGTCCCTGCCCTCCTTTCCCCACCCTTTTTCCTCCAACAGATGAGGGTAAGAGACGTGGGTGGGAAGAGTTGGGAGGGGGTAAAAGTTTAAACTAGGTCCAGGAAATAATCTGTGCGCGCGGTTTTTCTTAGCAAACCGCACAGCGTGTCCGGGGGAGGGGAGGGTAGTGGAAAGGAAGGTTGAGTTCATAGCTCGTATCAGTGGTTTAGGTGAACGGCGCAAAGAAAAGGGGAACGTAGACCTTATTCTCACTTGAAAGAACCATTCAAAGAATATACAAAACATATTAACAGTATAAACAACACAGACCAAAGTTCGCTACAGTATTTTGTTCCCATCGCTCTAAATTGACACCTTCTGTCAAATATCAACGCTGAAGAACACATTTCTTGGCGTGTAAATACACACAAGTAGAGTCAAATTTTTGTATGAAGGACTTATGTCCAACAAATAGAAAAGTTACTAGATCTAATTTCACCCTATTCAGTTGTCACTTTTGCTATATATTATCAACTACAGTAGCCCCATGGCTTCTTTGGTGCTGACTGACAGCTAAGAGCTAATATCTGACAGCCGCTTAATATATGTTTTTGCAGATCATATGGTTCGGCCTAGGGGTACATAATTTGGTCTGTAACTTTAAAAAGCCATCAGCTGTCAGTTAGCACTAAAGAAGCCATGGGGCTACTGTAGCTTCGCTAGCATTAAACAATACATTAACACATTCAACCACTTCAAATGCTAGAAAAGAATTAAACTTAGTCTAGAGCAAGATTTTAAGTGCGTACGAAGATTAACGAAGAAACCTGTACTCACCCCATGCCCTCCACCTCCACACCTCAGCTCATCTCACGTGACATCTTATGTCCTCACAACAATATCCGCGACGAGTGTTCACTGCTTGCGCTAGGTTTTTTCTACACCACTTCGCTCGCTGATGAGCTAGTGTGATTGTATATAGCTTATCATGGTTCTTTGAAAAATAAAGAGTAGAACAAAAGAGGTCTCGTCCAGATCCAATTATTATTTTTTGAGTTTATTGGAAGCAAATAAGTGTACAGACAGACCAACATCGTTAAAATTGGTTATGTTATGTACTTATTGTTTATACTACCCACAAAGAAAGAAAAACACTTTAAAAATTCGAATTTGTAGAGAAACCTAGAGTGTGTGCCCGTTTTTCACACAGGGAACCTATAAAGAGGCTTTGTTATTTTACAGTATGTAAAACTAATCACAGGTAAATCTAGATAAATCTGCTTAATCTATGGGGTAAGGGTGGAAGGAAATGTAATTAAAAGAAATACACCAGCATTAAATGGAGAAGGGATGGGAAAAATATAGAGATAAATCACATTATGGAAAACCCTTGATTAGGGGGAGGGGCAGTTTAGCGGTACTGCACCAGAATTATATTATAGACGGTATGGGAAAATGAAAGTAATAAATCTAATATTTAAAGCCTTTGGGTGAGGGTAATTTATACTAAATTAACCCGCATTAGAGTGGTGATGAGACTGAGAAATAAAGGTAATAAATTACATATAGATTTAATAATATTTAGCACCGCGTCTTACTACCCATTCGGGTTATACGCTTTAAGTACTAGTTACGCTACTGGATTAGGAATTGGTAAGGTTGAATTAGAGGAAGTGAACCCGCATTTGCGTGGAGGGAGAGTGGAAAACCATCTCCAGTTCACCCAACCGAGATTCGAACCTCAATCTCCCCGTCCTCAGCAGTCGAGCTCAACACGACAAGCGCGTTAGCCAACTACGCCACCGAGGCGGGTCAATTACATATAGAAATCCACTTCATTGGACGAGGGAGGTAGGATAGAGGAAATGTGCTCGCATATGGTGTAGAGAGTATTGTAAAACTAAATGGATAAGTTACACATGGAAAACCACCCCATGGCACCCTACCTAGATTCGAAACCTCAACCTTCCCCCTAACTACGCAATCCATTATAATTCGATATTGACGCCTTGGACCACGTCAACACCGAGGCGTTTAGGTAAAAACTTACGTAAAAATTTGAAAGCCCCTCTGATGAATAAAATCTAAACTACTTGACCACGTTTTATTATGCGACTTATTTTAACTGGGCCAATATCGGAAGTAAACTTGTGCTAAACACTAAAAAGGAGTAGCAGGAAAGGTAGAAAGTACGGGCTCGGTGTCGGAAGAGTTAGGGGTAACGAGGTGACGCCTTTTCTCTGTTACATAAATTAAACTTCCCCTACCACCCTTTCCTAACTCCCTAACCCAGTGGTGGAGGAACCACGACTTTTTTTTTTAACTCTTATACCCGCAATTCCCTCGCCCCGCTTTCCTACCCGAGCAACTTCTTTTTCTTCTTTCGTATAACCCAAAAAGTCTGAAAATCGCCCTTCTTCAGGCTCTACCTTTAACGGCCGTAGAGTCTGCATATTAATGAGCTGGGTGGATGCAGTCATTTGGCGGTGACGCTTAAGAGAGGAATAAGGGATAGAAGGTTTATGGTGGGTGAAAGAGGAGCCGGGGGGGAAGAGACATTGCCACTTGATTCCGTAGGCCCTGAGCTGGTCGCGAGCCACGTTTTTCTCCCTCTTTCATTGTGTTCGGAATGAATCTTGCTTGGATAAGGTTAATCTGAGAAAAAAGGGCATAAAGCTATTGGATTTTAAAATCAATAAAATTATCAAATATAAAAACCAATTTATTTGTTTTTGTTTAAATTGATGAGAAATGCTATTAATTTACATTTAATACAGATACTATTTATTTCTTTTTTGAAAAAATAAAAACTCTATATAGCCTAATATTACACTTTTTTTGCTCGCGTATTTCTACTCGTCCATCCTTTGTTAAATGAAATAATCTCATTGAGTAATGAAAGATAAAATAGGTCGAGAACATTTCAATATAGTTTTGACCGAGTTGACACAGTGCCAGTCCCCGGAAAGAGTATCCCCACACATTCGGAAAAAATACTCCTGTAAAGAAGCCACAGAAGCCCCACCAACAATATTTGAATCCAAGATCCCTGATGTTTGATGTCTTAAAAAGAAGATAAAGAAAACACTCCCTTAGAAGAAAAAAAAATTGCGACGAACTCAAGAATTGGAATAATAAAAGAAAAAGGGGGTTCACAATATGTATAGGGTGTGGTCTTGCTCAAGTCCTTTTTATTTTCTATATATTTTTTTATACTTTCTTCGGGAATCCCGGTAAAAGTCCCCACCACACAAAAAAAAAGTAAGGGAAGGGGTAAAGTTCATTAATTTTAGAGGTTCTAGAGGCTAGCAACACCTTTTTCATGTTCGTGGCGGTGAGAAGGAAAGAGTATGCAAATGAAATGGGTCCCGTTTTAAGGGGTATAAGGGGGTAGTTGTAGTCTCGCGGGGCTGTGGGTGGGGGATAGAAGGTCGTGTAGAGCGGTCAGTTTCGTTTTCAGCAGTTCAGAGAGAAGAGGTGGTCTTTGAGGGGGCAGTAGGGTGTATAAGGCGTTCGACGTTCGTTCTAGACAAGGGGTTTAGTAGCAAGACACGAAAGTAGATAAAAGAGAGGGGAATAAAATGAAAAGACAGGAGAAACGGGTGAATAATGGATGGAAAAGAGAAGGGGGGGGGGGTTAAGTTATGCGGGACGCTGTGGGGACGTGTCCGCTTCTTTCGGGGAAGTGTTCACCCGGAGAGGATTGAATTTCACTCCTTACTTTCCTTACTTTACCACACGAGGGGTTTGACGACAATCGTGAACTCTCTTTACGGAGGTGCTTCTGCTTACATCAAAAGGAGAGACCCACATCGGTGGACACGCGGACTAAATGTCAGGACCAACTAGTATGGCTTGCTGGCGTCGGGGAGGTCGGTGTTGGACTTGCTCAGGGTATTTCCCCAGGTATGTTTTCCCTCCACGTAAATGCAGGTACATTTATTATATATTATTACCTATCCCCGCCCTACAAATGTAAATATGCGACAGTTTTTGGTAGCGTTAATGAGATACGGATGAGTAATATATAATTTAAAGGAAATGTACACGCATTTTCGTGGCGGGAGAGTGGGAAACCACAGGCTATAGGAAAACCTTTCCCTAATTACAAAAGGTTGGGATTAAAAGCCCAGAAAACATCTACAAATCTAACTGGACGAGCTTTGCGTTTATTCCGAGTGCTCGTCAATGCAGAAAGGAGAGAGAGACAGAAACACCGCACCATTTCAACCTCTCTAAGAGCTCAAACAAAAGCTCCCCGTAGAAATGATCTGGATAGCAACGGGAATAGTTTTAACCCTTACTCCAGAGTGTGTTTGCAGGTTAATCAACCAGAGAAGGGTGAAACTTGTGTCAACAGCCGATAGGCAGCGTTACTGCTGTATTCCCATCTCAACTCCTTCATTCCTCCCCTTCCATTACCAACCATTCCTCCTCACCAATCCTAAACCATACTGCGATACGGAGCCAAACATAACCTCTACCTACAACACAAATACAATATCTATATTTACGGGATGTTGTTAAGTGGTTAGGTAAGCCGACTTGAGTCGCTGTGTACCTCTGCTTCAGCATTAGGACTTGGTATTTTGTTTAATGGCATCAATTTATATATATTGCTACACCCCAACGAAATTGTTAGAACTTTTCCCAGTAAAAATATGTAACTGTATTTTAGCGCGATAATCTGTAATCATCGCTGCATGTGAAGTCATATGATCTTCCACTTTCACTTCCCATTGATAATATCAATAGCTATAAAAAAAACTCTTATTATTAAAGTAAAATGTTATCAATGTTGACCGTAGGAATATTATCACCATTACGCTCTCCCGTGGGCCGTCTTGTCAGGATGGGATGTACGGGTGGAGGTAAGGGAGGAAACTATAAGATGGGCTCATTCAAGATGGTTTAATATAGTAGAAACCCTCCTCGGTGGCCGCATGGTCTAACGCGCTACTCTCGCACTAGACTAGACTGCCGATGATGAGGAGATTGAGGTTCGAATCTCGGTCAGATGTACAGAAGGTGGTTTATTCAGGATGGTTTTCCACGCAAATGCGGGTACTCTTCCTCTAAATATAACCTTCCTAATCCCTAAAACCATTAGCGTAATTAGTAAATAAGTGTATAACCCGAAAGGGTAGTAAGACACGCTGGTAATTAAATATCGAAAAACTGATATAGGAGGATTACACGGGGTGGCTAGACTCACCATTGATCTAACAGTCCTTGAGTGATACCTAGAAGGGTGGTTGTGTTCTACTAGCACTGTCATCTACCAAGTATACTTTGTGTTGTGCTACTTAGGCTCCCATGTTCTCTCGTAACTCAACGACGAGTTTTCCTGTCATTCTAACCCTCGCCCCTAGCTCGCTCGTCACAGCCCGGATACGAACCCAGGACTTTTCCAAGGGTATTGCCCTGTAGATGAGATAGTGTAAAGTTTGCCGGTCCTCAAGTCGTGGTCCTACAACCTACTCCTCTCACATGAGTCGAAAACAACAACAGGTTATGTAATACTCGGTTCTGAAGTTTTCCTCTTTATTACTTTAAGACGACCTGCAAATGTATGTTGACAATGTTTGTGTTATACAATTTGGCAAGGGAATTATTTACCACACGGACTGTTTATATACCATTCTGAATCAGCCATTCTCCCCCACACGAGTTTATGACGCTTGTGCAACCTCTGATACCTTAATTAACAATCCGAATAATGCTAGGTACCTACAATGTTTGTATTTTCTAAGATTTCCTTCCTACCAGAAACTTACTTTACGTTTAACTCGTCACAATGCAGCTTTACATCGCGATACAGCTTGTGACTGCCTCCCTCCGAATGGCAGGGAAGTATAACTACACCGAACTAAGGGGAAACATCCGAACTCGTCAAACAATGGAAAGATGGCGGAACTTTACAGGGATCCCCATGTAACTAGATAATAATAACCTAAGTAAGCGGTTTCCAACTTGGGGATCGCAGCATGTTTTAGATTATAGATATGTACACCTTTTAAAGTGATTATAAAAATTACAGCAAAGCGAAAAATTCAAATAAAAATGTGAGCGGTTGGAAAGATAAAAACTGTTAAGATACCACCTAAGATATTTTTGGTAACTGAGAGTGGTATGTGAATATTTTTTTGCTGTAGTAGTATCGTGTTTAGTTTAGTGGCGTTGCTAGTAGAGTAGGATCATTCTTAGTCACATTCGTATAATCATTATATTATAATCAATCAATAACAATTAAATCAAGCAAGAGAACTTAACGTCACCCTCGTTTGATTTGTCGGTGATGGGGTCAAGATTCAAATTTCAACCGGGAGTAGTGGGGGAGGGTATTTTTTCTCAATTATTCCCCCCTTCTCCCTCCATGCTACTAAAGATACATTTACTCTCAATTCCACCTACACCTCAAGTGTAATTACATGCGCATAGTCATGTCGGGTAGCAAGATTAAATTAAAATAATAATTTAAATACTAGAATATCAACGCGTTTATGTTAAGTTATCAAGGTGGCGCGATGGTCTAAAAGACTTTTTTTTTTAAATGGATCAAACTAAGCAAATGGTTGGAAACCACTGCCCTAAGTCAATATAACGTGCTCACGTGGCTAAATGGTTAAGGGTAGGAGTGGATCTATCGCATTGACTGTCCGTGGTTTAAACTCAGGTAGTACCAACATTTAATGAAACAAATAGCCGAAACTATTGTTAATGCATTTTAGTGAGGATTATTCCATCTAGATATCATCTTCAGAAAATTGAAAAATGACACCTGGACATGGGAATTGAACCCGGGATCCTAGATAGTTCAGTGGTAAGAGCATTGGCGTACTAAGCCGAAGGTCCCGGGTTCGATTCCCGTGTCCATGTGTCATTTTTCAATTTTCTGAAGATAGTACCAACATTAGTTAAATTGGGGACGTAAGGAACATGAGTTATGGTAAGTGTTTTTGCATTTTCTTATGAAAAAACATTTTTTGGGTCAAAATAAATAAAATATTTATCCAGGATATACATAGAATTTAATTTTCATCACAAGGTAGCTTCAACAGTTCTTGAATATATGTCAAGGATGTCCTGGAATTTAATGACGATTTTTTCTCATCAATTAAAAAGTGGATCATCCAATGCTGCTATAATTCTGACATAATATATTCAACAAATGCTGATGTCATCATATGAAGTAAATTAAACTCTTTGTTTCTATTGGAGCAACATTTTATTTATTTTGACAAAAAAAAGTTTTGCTATAAAAACTGCAGAAACACTGGCCTTTTCTCACTTTCTCTACATCCCCACCTTATGAATTCAAAAAGGATTCGGTCTAAGAAGATCTCATGCCCATATTTAAAATACTGTCATAACAGTAATCTCCTAAATACTTTCATTACAGTAAGTTCGATAACTCGAGTTGAACGGGACCAGGCACACTTTGAACTAGTGAAAATTCGAGCCACGTAGAATAAACAAGAAAAATAAAAACAACCAAGTGTTTTAAAGTATTACATTCTTGAATTACCATTCAAACTGAATCTTCTTCACTTCTAGAAGGTTGTCTTACAAAGAGTTGTCAAATTTTCCATGTCGTTTCCCTCTGAGTCATACTCTGATCGGTGATATGTAAAAGAATATGTGCCAAGCACTTCCCTACCTCGGACTATAGGAGAAGTAAAACCTTCGGTCTCATGTCGATTGTGACATGTAAAATATCCCTGAAGGGTATATGAAAATACCTTATCTGGAAAGATTGGTAGGCCATTTTGCTCTCACTCAGAGAAGTAAATTCTCGAATGCTGATATAATCAGTCAGTTTAGAAATTAAAATTAAAATGACAACACGGAGCCTCGAACTATCGAAAGAAGACTACTTTATTATTTTTACAAATTCATTACTTTTGCAGAATATTATATAACTTAATTTTAGGACAAGCACACAAACTTGTTAATTTAAGACTTAGTGAAAGGGAATAACCCTATTTAACAACTATGCATTTTCGGCTTTCACCAGGAGAAAAACCTGGAAATAAACCTATTATAAGTCAGCAGACACACCGACGAATGAACTAAAGAGTCAGATATGGCAACTCTTGTAAATTCATTAGTTTAAATAATATACCTTATACAAATATAAATAGTATTTCTAAGTAGGTTATGGGTCAGTCTAAAACTCAACCGTACTAGAGACAACGACTACTTCTGGCACGTGGAAACTTTGTTATAAATAAAACCTTGTCTAATATATGACGGAGACTAGCGACTGCCGCCATCCCGGAGCCCGTGTCTGACCTCCCCTTTCACCCTCCGAAACAACCCTTCTACGACCACGACACACTGATGAAGATGTGGTTAGCGGTCGGTCAAACATGTCACACACGATGTCCTCTTGTGTTTTTATATATATACACATATATATGTATGTACACACATTTTTACACCCATCTCTCAGTCCATCCCTCCCCTTCTTTTCGTCACTTCTTCTTTCCACGCGATGGATGTAATTTCCACCCTGTCTTTTTATCACAGCCTACCCGAATGTCCGCGCGCCCCTGAGAGGAGGTGACGGCTCAGTTAATGGTGACTACCACCTCCCTCACCTCCCTCTTGTCATCTACTAACAGGGTCTAGCTGTTACGTCATCTGTCCACTCGTCAGCAACAACGGCCGCTGACAGACGGGTTGGATTCTGCAGGTCCAGAGAGGAATCCGTCCATCATGCCATGTTCTGCACAGGACGATAGAAGACGTTAGAATGTTAAACATGTAGGCCTATACAAATTCAGAATATATATATATATATATATATATATATGTGTGTGTGTGTGTGATTTATCTCAGGTATTTAACATGAACTTCCTAAACAAGCTGATTATATCGGCACAAAACTAGTGAACTAACTTAAAACAAAATGCGAGACCTAACCTAGTCCCCCTCCCCTTAATTCATCACTGTGAAAGCAGAAAACCCAATTTCACTACATATATATTTTTATGCCATGTCAGGAACTGAACAAGGGACAATTAGTTCAGTAGGCAAACACAATAATGGCTAAGTTAAGATGTCGGACTTCAGAGTAAGAATATGTATTTTACACAAAATCTATCTTAAGATAAATTACCATTTGATCGAAAACGTTTATCGGGAACTTGAAGTTATCATTATAAATAAAAATCTAACACTCACAGAGATCTTGGTTTGATCAACAAGATGGGAATTCTTAAGTTTGTTAAATACAAATTTATTTCAAATGGGAACATAGCTTATCTCTTCTCATTTTCTAGAGAATGTTAGCCCATAGTAGATATTTACTGTTTAAACTCTTGATAATGGTTCATATCGATTATTAAATTATGTCGACCATTTATGCTTGCTCTGTTTATCCTGAAATGTCTTACATTGACGGACTACACTCTATCCCTATCTTATAAGCTACAGTCCAGTGTGGTCCAACAGGCGTCTCGCAGACCAAATACGGTCCACGCTTACTGAAAATGTGGCCCTTACAGTCCTGGAGGAAAATTAAAGGAATAGCTTTGTCGGCAGATGTGAAATAGCTAATGATTCAAATAAAAATACGCATTTAAAAATGTCATGATTGCTTTTAATTAAGTATTTATTTTATTAGTAAAAATTTGTGTAAATATAATATTGGTAAAGTCCAATCTAAGTTCCGGCTTAATCCAGCCATATCTTTTGTTGGTATAACTTTACTCTCATTAATAAATTTTAAAATGTATAGTTGTTCTGTGAAATTTTGTGTGCCTGCATTTTTCATATTACATATTTGGAAGATTAAAACACTTTTTATTTGACAGTAAGAATTGAAAGATTCGAACCACCTAGAATACAATATATATATATATATATATAAGTATTGAAAATAATAGTTACATATGTATATATATATATATATATAAGTATTGAAAATAATAGTTAAGTGTTGTTTTAGGCTTATATCAAGTTGCTGATATTACGTCTTCGATCCGTGGTATAAACTGATGATGAGATTTGGTCCTTGAGATGGAAACCGTTGGACCACTATGTGCTACACCATAATGGGAACCAAATAAGGTAAGATTGATTGATGCCTTTCAGGTTAAACGGAGAAAACTCTTGAGTAAGTGAACGAATACAATTATTTCTGTTAATCTTATTTTAATATGTCCATTATATTATATATAATATAATTAAATAAGTATGTAGTTAAAACTATATTTGTTTATATTCAAGTGTAATACAACAACAGAACACTTTTATAAGAAATTGAGAAAAAGGCCAGTCCACCACTTTAGTCAAATATATAGTGCTAGTAACATAACGTTCTACACTCTACACTCTATAATCTCTTTACAATTAGAAGGGCTGCACACACACCGTGGGACTACACTAATTTATTTATAATTTAATCTCAGGAAGAAACTGTGACATCAAAGAGAAACTAAACCCAAAAACGAATACTCTACTGAAGAGCACGTGGAATTATGTAAAAGGGTGAAATCATTTCAATGTTACGATTCATTCCAAGATCCCTCGAACATTTAAAACAAATTCATGACTCCAAACATACAAATTCCTTCTTTTCTTTCTTTTATTATGAGCTCCTCCCCCCTCTTCCGAACCAACGCTGAACTAACCCCCTCTTAGCAATAGAGGAAAGGAGGGAGGGGGGGATAAAGGGCGGAGGGAAATGAATTCGAGGTAATTTCTCTATAAAAATTCTACGATTCTGAAGTGATAGCGATTCCTTTTCATCTCGTCTTCCTTTTCTTTTCTTGTTGATATTGTTCCCTTCTTCCGGTTCTTTATTGCCCCCCGCCCAACCACCCCAATCCTTGTTTCCAGTTTATTTACCCTCCACCTCTTCAACCAATCGCTAGGGCAGGGTAGCAGTTAAAAAATGCCTGCTCCAAAAAAAAAGAAGGAAGGTTGGAATAAACCATTAGTATTATGATACATAAAGCCATTTTAGTCATTAGTTTGTATGAATATAGTTTTTGTTTGTACACACGCTTCTTGTTAGCAACGTGCTAAGAGGATTAATATACCTCGGATAACCTCATAAGTGCGAATGGTGAAAAGAAGATGTGGCTCAAAAACACTAAGCGATTAGAGCCTATGAGTTGTGACATAATATGTAAACAATCAAGAACAAGTGTGTCAAATTCTTTTTATCATAAGGGCCACATTGAAAATTTAAAATAATAAGGGTTACGCATTTAAAAAAATAGTTATATTGTGAACATATTAAGTAAACAAAATCTCACTTTTAAAATCCTTACTATTATAAAAATAAGATTAAGAATGTATAAAAATGTTAACGACCTAGCCTCTATTTTCTCCATGAAATATGAAACCTTTAAATGAAACAATAATGTTAATGCCAGGCTTTAAATCTTGTATTGAAATCACTTTCATAATTGATGATAAATGCTGTTTCAAAGGCCGTGATCTATGGCACGTACTAGGTATGCAAAAGGGATTTTTGAGGGGGAAAGAATGTAACCGTGTTTTACTACTCGTTCAGGTTATACGTAAATGTACTAGTTACGATAATGTATTAGCGATACGTTTGAACTTAAAGGGAGAGTGGGGAACCATTTAGTAAAAAACACCCTCAGTAAATCCGACCGGGATTCGAACCCCAATCTCTCTATCATCTTCAGTCCAGTCTATTGCAAGAGTGACGCCTTAAGCCATGCGGCCACCGAAGAAGGTTTTTGAAAATCGAAATATTGTGAGCGAAGAGTAAAAATATAAGCTAACCCCACTTTCTAGATTTCCCTAAATAATTCCCAATTTCAAAATATAATCTTAAATTGCGCTTTTATACAACTTTTATAAAAAGAATAAGAATCGTTCCTCATTATGTGCTGCTCCATTAACAGGTCGATGAGCCGCAAATTTGATGTGCCTGGTCTAGGAGTGTCGGCAAAGTCTAAGTAAACGTGGCGACAATGCAAGTTGATAAAAACACTATCAAAGGTTGTAGCACTGGGAACCCCCGGAGGCTCTTTAGGATTTGCAGAATGGAGACGGTTCAATCACGTGGCGTAAGTCTGTTATGTAAGGTCAACTTAACGTAGGTTATGCCAAATAGTACACAGATACAGAAAAGAAATTAGAGCTTATACTTTACTATTTTATTTGTAATTTTAATTCTTTTGACATGTTTACTTATCGCCCTATTTTATCTGTGGTTAAGTTCTAAAACATATACACACACAAGCGTTTATTTAATATTTATATTGATAGAAAAAATCTTAAAAGCTACCGAATACTAAAGAAACAAAATGTTTTAGGCAGTTCAACTATTTTATAATAATATCAACTTGAGTAAGTACATGAAACTAGATGGATGAATTAACTCAATTAAGTGATTAACGTCAATAGTAAATTTGAGTCAATTTGACACTAGATTTTTTTAAAGCAAAAGCATGCTTTAAATATAAAGAAAGTTGTTCAAAAAATAATTGATCTAAGTTGATTTAATATAACAAAGTTTTAGCAACAAAGAATCCTTTTTTATAAAACTTTGCGATACAAGAGTTTGCAGAAGAAATCCAAAATTGATTAAAGGTTTATTACGTGACTTTCTTATAAATGTATTCATTAATTTGTTTATTCTCTTTTTCTCATAAAGAGGGATTGTACTTTTTTTAATACAAGCTTGAAAGAAGAAAGCGATTTTTTTCCCTCAAGAGCATTGAAGCGGGGACGATTTCACAGCAAATTCTTGTGTGGCAAAATGCCCCTTATAAAAACAAGCTATTTCATTTGAAAAGGCTAAAGAGAAAAGGCTAGAACACTTTCGTAAAAGGATGGAAAAAATCTGCATATTTTTTTAGGATAAGAACTTTAGCTATTGTTGTGTGGTAGATAAAAAAACTACCGCTTATCATTTGCATACAAAGATTTCAATTGGATTGGTTATGGCGTGGACTCAAAGAAAAAAGCAGTCTAACAACTACAAATATATTGTATAAAAGTAGAGTTTAATGTATATAATTTGATGTATTAATTAAATTAGCATGTACATAATTTTATTAGCGAATTTACAATAAGTGTTATTCCTGAAAAAGTATTATTTTAACGCCACATTAATTTTACAACGCGTTAATCTATCTAAGAGTTGTTATTTTCACAGCATTTTTTTAACTAACACATTTAGTTATAATATTAAAAGCACGTCAATTTGAAAACAAGTTAACACATTTAGAAATTATTATCTTGAGGACACACTTCTTAGATTTAGTAAGGCTTAAACTATCAGATGAGCCAAAGCTTCCAATATTTTTTTTTTCCACCTAAATGAAGTTATTCTATGACTATCTCACTATATCTGATAGGGTCTTTGAGCTCAGGTGAAAATTGTTATAGGTTAGGGGTAAGAAATCGGACCCAAAACGGGAAACATCCATCTTTCTTCTCTCATAACTCTAAATTAATTGCTCTTGGTCATATTTAATATTCTCTTTTCCCAAAGTAGAAGGAAAAGTAACCCGAGCACGTATATAGATAGATAGATAGATAGTATGACTGTCTTTCAGTAAATACTTCTGCTACGTTACTGTACGTAATATGTATTTACTCTTGCAGACTTTCAACTTGGCAGCATGTAATTACAAGACTCGTAGAAATGTTATTATTCATGTTTTCCACGTAGAAGGGCGTACGTAACAAGGCGCAACGCGACCGGGAGATTACAACGACGTCATCAGCCCTCTCTCTTCTCTCTTTCTAGACAAGAGTTTATACAGAGGAAGTTTCTCCCAAACTTGGGAACAAGAGTTGTGATTTATTGCCAGCGTGTTATAAATCAAAAGAGCTAAGAAAATCATTTATAGGAGGTGCAATATGTGTAGTTTATTATTTCGATTATTTTATTGAATGGTTTATTATTTAAATATGATTGTATTGCAGTTTAAATTTAATAAATACCGAAAGTTTAAAAAAAATGCTATCCACACTGTAATAATAACATGACCAAGTACTTAGCACCAAGTCTACTACCAGTTCGGTATATGCGCTTAAGTACTAATTACGCTAATGAGCTAGGAATTGGGAAGGTTGAATTAGAGGAAGTGAACCCACATTTGCGTGGAGATATAGAGAGTGGAAAACCATTTAGGACCCCCCCCCCCCTCCAGTTCACCCGAGTGAAATTCGAATCTATAATCCATTCACGGTAGGAATTACTCTCTGAAAGGTCTTTTTTCCTACCAATATCCTCCTATATAGTATATTTATGGTAGGGAAAAAGGCCTTTCAGAAGTCAATTCCTACGGTGAATGGAATATAAATCTCTCCATCCTCGGCAGTCTAGCTCAACACGAAACTATCGCGTTAGCTAACTACGCCACTTAGGCGGTATACACACTGTAGACGTGGAATATTTATGCCCCATTCTTCTTAAGAATGGACATATTTAGCAGCTAAAAAAGTTAGTTTATCTATTTTCAAGTATTAATACTTCAAATAATGTGACCTACATCTATGACTTTTGATAAATCTACATTAATATTATAAAGAGGAAAGATTTGTTTTTAATGGATAAACTCGTAAACTACTGGACCGATTTTAAAAATTCTTTCACCAATATAAAGCTACATTATCAGCGAGTAGCATAGGCTATATTTTATTTTGAAAATTTAATTATTTTTTAAAATTTAATTTATTCCTCATAAAAATGTCGATAGTCACTCATATTTTATGGTAGAGTATATGATGATTCTTCAATATGTGTGTTGAAAATAATAATGTGGAGGGAGAGGGAAGGGTCTGGTATAAAATATATTGGAAAAACGACACCCGGACACAGGAATTGAACTCAGGAGTTTGGGTTTATAGTGAGTGTCATTGCTATGCCTCTAATCTATCCAGGATTCATCCTTTGTTTCAAATTATTCATCACTTATCACTCACNAGGGGGGAATAAACCTATAAATAATATAGTAAAATATTATCAATGTTGACCACAAACAAAATCCCGCATTCACCTAAAATAATTAAATCTATATTATTAAGTGCATAAAACTAAAGAATAACTAGGCTTGCAAATGAAAATGTGTAAACAATTTTAACTTCAGATCACGTTAGTTGGTTACGAGTTATATAATAAACTTTGTATTAATATGTACGATTTATCGAATAGGATAGCTCGTCCCCACGAAATGGTTAGTGGTTGACCACAGTATTATGATACCTCGTTTAGATTCTAACTCACCTATATATAGTTAGTTTACTGGTTCATATTTCTATTTACAAAGTAAATATCAAGGTGGTCTGTCTGGATGTGTACTAATGGGGGTAATGTATTAGGTTAAGCTAGTTTATAAGACACGTACTAATATAACCTGGGTGTTTAAGAAGTGAAGTTAAAATAAAACAATACAAATAAAAACAGTATAATTTAAATGAGGCATACTGAGAAATTACATTTTAATAATCTTTTGTATCAATTTTGAAAACACATATTAGATTAGATACCCTTGACAACTTAATCTAATTTAATAAAAAAAAAGTTTATTATACTAGAATACCTCCGTATTTTTAATTTTTCATTTATTCAAAGTATTAAACGTTCACTTTTTGAACCGACTGATTATATTAGCACACGACTTATGAACTAATCTAAATCTAGCACCGACACTTCATCCAGCCACCAGCTGTTAAATATTCTTCACTGTGAAAGGGGAAACGCAGATTTCATCAATGATAGATATTTCGGCCATGCCAGAAATCGAACCCGGGACCCTTAGCTCAGTCAACAGAAAATTGCCGACTGAGCTAGAATGTCGGACTATACCACTGTATATATATATACACCACATAAGTTCGGTAACTGACTTGCCCCATCACTTTCCTAAAAAAACGCATTTTTCTATTATTATTTTTTTACGCCTTCTGCTCCAACAGTTCAGCACCGCGGTGGCAGGCGTTCGTTTACAATTCCATTGTGTCGTCAGCTGAGGAACACTTCCACATTGTTAAGGTTCGAAAAGGGGGACTAAAGATAGAGAGGTAGGGGATGAAGAGAAGGGGGCCTATCAGTGGCGCCAACATCGAACACGCGAGGGGATTTTAATGCAAGGTTACTGCTGAATACTCCTGTCAGTTGCTGCCAGTAATAACT
The DNA here is from genome assembly GCA_902151425.1 of Timema shepardi. Lineage (NCBI taxonomy): Eukaryota > Metazoa > Arthropoda > Insecta > Phasmatodea > Timematidae > Timema > Timema shepardi. Next base: position 279,936 of record CABFVX010000218.1, on the reverse strand, counting down.
GCAGAATATGGACTTCAGTCCTATTTTCATAGGAAGAAACCTATTTTACTGTTAGAAGAATTACAAGATATTTTACGTATTCAATAGTCAAGTCACACACACATATATATATATATATATATTATCAAAGTCAACAGCAGCCGCCCCCGTGGTGTAGTGGTCAATGCACCTATCTAGGGGTCACGGGTTCGATTCCTTGCTGTTCGCTTGAGAATCTTTACCTTAAGGGGAGTGATCCAAATGGTCATCAGGGTTTTGTTAGTTAGTCTTAAGTTAAGATAAGAATTAAATTGGCCCCACAACTTCATAATAACTATCATCACATAATTTCACTGCGGGTACGACGTGTAGCCTTCTATGGTGTACTCTGGGCAACGTTCTGTGCCAACAAAGTTGCTAATAGTCTACATATATAGCGATCGAACCTAGATGCCATGTTTCTCACGGTAATATATTCCATACGATTTTAAAATATTG
>CABFVX010000218.1:239772-279165 GCA_902151425.1 Timema shepardi | reverse complement strand
CTCCCCTCCCCCCACCCTCTATTTCTCACAACCCTTACCACTCCTTTTCGCCGCAACCCTCACGTCTAGAGCTTTTGTAACCCTTGAAGAAGAAAAAGAATAAAAAACTGCACACCCACACACTTGACTTTTCCCAGACAATTTCACAAAAGGCGTGTTCGTCATGACGAAACACCTCCTAAATATGCAAAACTAAAGAAGAAAACGAACAGACAAAAACACAGTGGCAAGCAGCCCTTGTTCCACAACAAGGGGAGGTGCTAAAGAGGGGGTGTTAGGACGGGTGGTAGAGGAGGGGGGAGGAACAATCTGTCAAGACATAACAACACCCTCCTGTAGTCGAATATTGCTAAAAAGTTGTGTTCTTTTGAGTATAAAGTCAAAAAGCGATGAAATTTTGAATAAGATATATGTTTTATTCGTAGACATAGTTTTGAAATAATATTTTGTGTCCACATATAATTCAGGATGAATCAAAACCTTTCTACTTGGAGTTCTGCCTTTCAACAGAGCCGTTAACCTGTTCAAATTAATTCTGCCAGTATGTTCTTTTAGAAATACAGTATTTTGAAATTAATATTTGAGTCGGATACAGTTTACATATATATTGTGTCATTATTACTTTCTCGCTATCTTACATATATAGAAAGTATTGTGATCGTCAAAAAATTGAGCTCAAGATTTTGATGAATCTCGACGTTTCATGACGATCCCTCCCACCCTCCCCCACCCCCGACACTCCATGAATCCGAAAACATACCCTCATTTTTGAATTTCCGTCTGTCTGTACCTCCAACTAGAGCCTAAACTATTTTACCGATCGGGCTAAGACTTGGTATCTAGAGTTTTCATAGGGTTGCCCCGAGGGATTTTTGGAATTGGATATCTAACCCTAAAATTAAGGGTAGTTTACTGAAGGGCAAGAAATAGATGAAGTCGATTTTCTCAAAATCGGCTCTAACGACTTTGATTAAATTCCATTTCTAAACATTTATAAATATTCCAAACAAAATGGCTACTTTTTTATTATTTATTATTTAGCACCCCGTCTTACTACCCGTTCGGGTTATACGCTTTAAGTACTAGCTACTCTAATGTATTAGGAATTGGGAAGGTTGAATTAGAGGAAGTGAACCCGCATTTGCGTGGAGGGAGAGTGGAAAACAATTTAGGAAAAACCACCCCCAGTCCTCTCGACCGAGATTCGAACCTCGATCTCCCCGTCCTCAGCAGTCGAGATTAACACGAGTAGCGCGTTAGCCAACTACGCCACCGAGGCGGGTCAAAATGGATACTCTCGATATTTCGGCAAAATGGCTTTAAGGGCTCCGGTCTGATGCGTAAATTCTCATACCTCCGAAACTATTTGAGATAGGAAACTACTTATCATTACAAATATGTAGATCTATTTATAATACAAATTTTTATTCGAAACATATTTGTATAAAACCAATAACTTTCAAGCTATTAGCAAATATATATATTTTTTAACTTTTCGAAAACTAAAGGTAAAGGATTATGACCGTTAAAAAAAATCTAGGGTGACCTGGTGGTCTAGGGGTAAGGTGTCAGACTTCTGTGCTGGCTGCCGGGGTTCAATCCTCGGTCCCGGCACAGATTTATCTGATTACCAAACCCTTCCTTCACCTCTGACAAGACATCTTGTGAATGTGGGGAATGCCAGGCCTCCACCGTGGTTCGGATTCCACGTTGAACTGTAGGTCCTCCATTTCATCTCACAATCACCCTACCATTACACATTAGCGGAAGTGCGTATAACCCGAAAGGGTAGTATGACGCGGTGCTAATAATAAAAAAAATCTAGCCTGAAATATTGATGCATGTTGACGTCTCATGACCACCCCGACCATAAAAAGTGGTTTTTGCAATGACGCCTGTCTGTGTGTCTGTTTAAACTTAAAATTAAGAGTAATTTAATAAAGGGCGAAAAGAGAAAAAATCGATTTTCTCAAAATCGGGTCTAACAATTTTGATTAAAACTCGTATCCAGGCGTTGATTAAGATTATAAATAAACAGGCTATTTTCATTTTCCCATGAAAATGACTTTTAGGGTACTTTATAGAAAATGAAATTTACGTATCTCTGCAACTATTTGTGATACTAGATAACTTATCATTGCAAAATTGTAATGCTATTAAAAATAAAAAACTTTTATATGAAATATATTTTAATAAGACCAACAGTTTCTGAGATATTGGCAAATATATTAATACAATTTTTTGAGCTTTAGTTGTAAAGAGATTCTAAAGTTTTAACGCAATTTTCCAATGCCATAGAGTAATTAAATATAAGTAAGTCTCTCATTAAGTTTGTTATTTTTCCCTAAGCCCCTTAGGATAAATGTTTGTACAACAATGATCTATCTCAATTTTAGACTCAATAGTCAATATTTACACTTTTTATTGGTCAAAATTTATAAATGAGGAATTTAATAGCAATGCGATGACATGAAGATGTGCAATATCTAATAAAATGTTGAACATTTTAACCGGAAGCCGAAATTGTAATATGAAGTGTTGACCCTTGTGGACCCAATATTGATATTTTTTCATCGGTCCAAACATACGAATGACATTAATCATTTAAAAATAAAATTATAAAATTTAAAACCGGAACTCAAATATGTTTTACATAAGTATAGTGCAATTTATGCTTGGGTTTGCTAGTGTATATTATTTCGTTTCACATTTATTAACAGTTTTGAGTAAATATCTCAATTTTTAAACAATATTGCGAGAAATTCCGTGCGGAGTTCCGTATCGTTTATTCAACATAATTATATCTTATATATGTTGAAAAATTCCCCATGGGAACGGCGCGTTAAATTAAAAAAAATGACCCGTTCAAAATATTTTTCAATACATAGGCTATTTGGATTGTTTTATGGGTGATGCTGTTTTATCTGATAAAATATTGTTATTGTTCTCACACAACAATATAACATAGGTTTTTTCACATTGAACATTATTTTTTTACTTACTACCCGGACTAACTGCATATTTACACTCAGCGATAAGAGATGGGAAATGTATAATCTAGTGAAAATATAACCTCATTTTCTTTGTGGGAGAGTGGAAAGCATCCAGGAGAGAAAAAAACCCACCTTAAGTGGATCGTGCTAGAATTTATTTCACCAAAATAAATAAAATATGACTTCAATAGAAACATAAAGTTTAATTTTCTTCGCATGGTGACATCGTCAGTTGCTGAATATCTGTCATGAGCATAACAGCATTATCTAAGCAACTTTTTAAATGAGAAGTAAACGTTGTCATTACATTACAGGACACCATTGGCAGATATACAAGAGCTGTTAATATCAAAATGTGAAGAAAAATAAATTATATGTTTGTACTAATGCAATCAATATTTGATTTATTTTGACAAAAAATTAGTTTTGATATACAAAACTACAAATAGTAACCTTTTATCGCATTCCCTATATGTCCAACTTGAATATAATTCTTATATGCATGCGGTCCCGTGGTGCAGTGCACCTGGCTATGAAACTAGAGGTAAGGGGTTCAATTTCTAGCTAGTACTTTTAGTATTTTTCTCTTAAGAGTAATTGTCCCAGCGGTCGCCAGGGGTTGGTAAATTAGGCATAAGTTTGGTTTAATACTCCCATTTAGGTAGCAAGGAATCATAATTAATATTCAAGATTTGTAGAAATTTAAATTGAGTACATTTTACAGGAATGAAAATATTGTTTTAACCAACTTTGGTGGCAGCATGATCTAAGACATCACTTTTGTAATAGACCACAATGCAGATGACGGGAAGCTTGGGGTTCAAATTCCGGTCAAGTCTACTGACATCGTTCTTTCCTAAAACGTTTTCCACTCTTCCTCCATACAAATTCGGTACACTTCCTCAAAATTCAACCTACTTCATAGCATAATTAGTAGACCAGATGTGCGTGTAATCCAAACCGGCAGTAATCCACGTTGATAAAAGTAATTAGCTTGTAAGTTGAGTTTATATAATTTTAATAGTTAAACCCAACTCAATTAGAAGTTTACATGTTTCAGAAGAAAAAAATATCCACAACATGAGATTCGAGATAAGATTTGAGGTTTTTTTGCGGGGGTAAAAATTGCATTAATATGAAATTGGATTTGTTTTCTCAAGTGTTAAATTATTAATGGTCTGGGTTCTTAATCAGGGCTATGTTTGATAATGAATTGAAATAGGATAAACTTCCTTAACGTAAGTAGTACATAATCATACAGCCCGAGTGGGTAGTAAGACGCGGTGTCAAAATAAAATAAAATAAAAATCTTTAAAAACATAAAATGCGTTAAAAAAATGATACTGTACATAGCGCTATGTTGCATTGAGCAGAGGTCGGGGAATGGCGTATTGTCGGCATTAAACATGTAAATGTAGGGCTGATTATCAAGACCCTCTTTCTCTCGCTCCTCAGAACCTCCCCTTTCCCTCTCCCAGAACCCCAACCACCTCTTTTCAAACACCGCAACAACACTCAAAACCTCGTCGTAGCGTCGTCAACATTCCCATCCGCCAAGAGGAACAAGTGATTTTCATAAAGAAACAACTTGAAAGAAACAACACTTTAACAAACAGGTGAAGAAAAATCTGGATGAGAAAAAAAAAGCATAAAAGATTTTTTTTCTTCTCGCTCCATCAAGATGCAGATTTTTTTTTATTCGAGATGAAGTCAAGGAAAGAATAGTAATACGTTTGTATATATAATTTTGCCACAATTCAAAGATCACCGAAATGGGGGAAGGGGGCCAGAATTGTATTGTACGTGAAATCTGTATGTAATATTAATACATTATTTTAAAATTTGCATAGGTTGGAGCTCGGGCTATGACGTAACCTTCACCTAGTTTGTTTTAAGAGTGGGGTCAAGGTTTTAATTCAAGCCAAATGTACTTAAGGTGTGCTTTCCTAAGTGGCTTTCCATACTGTCTCCACGTAAATGCGGGTATACTTTCTCTAAACCACATGTTCTTAAAGTTTTTTAATCGTGAAAAAATTATTAGCAACCCCGGGCAGTAATAATTATTTTGTGTTTTTTTATACTTGAGTGCCGGTTTTTGATTAGTTTTGCATAAAAATTAGAAATAAAAATCATTATAATTCTGAATAAAATTCATACATGCCGATAATCTAGGGGAAAACATTAATTTATCTTAGTTGAACAAATTAATTATTATTAAAATCTTGTTCATTTAATCGTACCGGATGACGTTTACTTTTACAATAAATTAAAAACATGTTGATAGTTCCGGAAGGGTTATTACTCGTAGGTTAAGAACCTACCTTTCTCATCCTTAATTTTTTAATGTAAATATATTTATTTATTTGAGGTATATGACGTACACTTTCTGAACTGATTATATCAGCACACGAAAATTTCAATAAGCGAGAGCGCTTACCACTATAGCCAGGATAGGTATTTTCACATGCTATTCAGGGTTCTTTTACATACCACCCGCCTCGGTGGCGTATTTGGCTAACGCGCTAGTCGTGTTGAGCTCGACTGCTAAGGACGGGGAGATCGAGGTTCGAATCTCGGTCGGGTGAACTCAGTCGGGTGAACTGGAGGGGGGGGGGGTTGTTTCTAAATGGTTTTCCACTCTCCCTCCACGCAAATGCGGGTTCACTTCCTCTAATTCAACCTTCCCAATTACTAATTCAATAGCGTAATTAGTACTTAAAAGCGTATAACCCGAATGGGTAGTAAGACGCGGTGCTAAATAAGAAGAATAAGAAATACTCGGAGTAGCGACCTTGAAAGGTCATTGAAGCCACTAACAGTTGCCGAGGAGCTCAACTGGAAACCAAAATAAGGTTACGCCAATGACGCCAGTATCGGGCCAATATTTCAGACATAGTCTCCTTAAAAAAAAAAGAGAAGAGAGAAAATGAAGACGCTCGAAGGTCGGTAAGTTTGGGAAGGAATGATTCTCGTGTTGTGAATGCGTGAAAATAATAATAATAATAAAAAAAGATTCGAAAACACCCCACCCCCCCCTCCACCTTCACAAAAATCCCGCAACGCCTTATTGCTCTTAATTCGTCTCTCTTCAGGTTTGTTTGAGCACTTCTTCAGGAATGAAAGGAGACACAAGGGTGGGGGGAAGGGAAAACGAAACGAGGCGACGGAAAAAAATAAATAAAAAGAAATGGGCAGGAAAAAAAAAGAGTAAAGGGGGGTGGGAGAGTGATAAAAATAAAAGTAGAATTGGTGGATGGGGAGAAATACTATGGAAGCTTTTAGCTAGAATCAATACAACTTGTCTTTTGCTTACCTCTATAGTCTATATTTCTATCTAGCACAGCTGGAGGCCTATTTCTAGGAGTACGTATTAATAAAGACTCTGTGAGGAACAATTTACAGGAGAGTGCCAGAAAGATACATCAGCCGTGCATAAACCGTTTGAAAATGCTCGATTTCAATCAATACGTCGGCAAAATGGAGTGTTGAGAATTGATTGAAATTAGACCATACAACGAACTAAGCCAATTATATAGGCCTATGGGCTGTATTTAAATTATATAACTGTCACAATATCTACAATAGCCGCCTCTGTTATTTAGTGGTCAACGTTCCTGGCTACATCTCAAGAGGTCCCGGGTTTGAACCCCGGCAATTCCTGATTTTTATGTGAAGCAGTGGATCTGGAACGGGGTTAACTCAGCCTCGAGGAGCTACTTGAATGAAAGAGTAGCGGCTTTGGTTTAGAAAACTGAAATTAACGACCTAGAGTTCGTTGTGCTGACCACATGACTACCTCTATCCTCAGAAGTTGGCCTTATATTCGTCAACAGACGGCACCCTCTCTGTTAGGTAAGGCTAACACGATGGAGATCTATTTTCTAAATACAGCCAACATATTGATATTAAAAGAGCTTTTGCAAACTGAGTATAAGAAAAAATTTACAACAATAGAAATTCATAGATATTTTTTAATTTCCCACAGTTTAGTGAAAGTGATCTATTGGCTACTTTTATTTTTTTCAGCAACGCCTCTTGCTACCCTTACGGGTTATATACGCTGATGTATTTTAATTTACATCCATTACTGTTTCCAGCCAATGGCCTGGATGAGTTTTTTTATTCAAGCCATATATTTTCCACTACCAGCTGGCTAGCCCTTTCGTAGCTTCATATAATATAACTTAAGACTAGGACAGGCACAACATCCAGTTGGCTACTTAAATTATTTTCTGCAAGAAAATAATATAAAGATACATTTTGAGAAACTTTAATTGTACGGGTATTTTCAAGAAGAAAAGATTAAAAATCATCCAAACAGATCTTACTGGTCTTTTGAAGTTGAATCAAGAACGGCCAAACACATCTAACTAAGCCGATCGTAGAGTATCAATCTGATTCAAGAAAACAAATCACCATTTAATTTGATTAAACCAAACAAAGTCAATATTAATTGCTTAATATCAAAATCTGGTCATTTCGTTTCTTACCGCTGAGCTAAATAGACAAACTAGTAGTTCCACATGGTGTGGGGGGGTGGGGTTGTTAAAGGCGGAAGAGGCGAGTGACGAGTTTAGGAGGGGTGTGAGAATTCTCGGCTTGGAATTCTAGACACGTCCCGCTACCTCTGTCACCACTACCCCACTCAACAGATCATCTCAGAGTGGCCATTTATCAGGGTGGAGCTTTGCCCTCAGCTCCATTCAACCGGTTTAAAGGGCCTTGATATGGTTCACTTCAAAGTTTAAAAACTGTGTACAGTCCCTTCATCTAAGAATATGGTATATTATCATTTTCACCTTCAGGAAATCAGTTGGCTAAATTTAATCAGGTCACCTGAGGGGTAAACTTTCGTTGTCCATTGAATGGTTAGTGAATTATTAACTAGTTTGCTAAGAGAGCACTGTTTTTTGCTATCTTCGTACGCACATTATTTTGAAGCAAATATAGAATAGGTGTGATAATAGCAATACAGTAAAACCTCGATTTTATGGACAACTTAGTGGGAAATTATTTTATTACCAGGCAAAAATGTATACTATAACGTAAGTGGGAAAATAAGTTACGAATAATATTTGGATGCTCTTGGATATAGTATTCAGTGGAGTAACAAAGTAGCGGGTGACCTGGTGGTCTAGGGGTAAGGTGTCGGACTTCTATGTTGGGGGTCCGGGATTCAATCCTCGGTCCTGGCACACATTTATCTGATTACCAAACCCTTTCCTTCACCTCTGACAAGGCATCATGTGAGTGTGGGGAATGCCAGGCCTCCACCGTGGTTCGGATTCCACGTTAAACTGTAGGTCCTCCATTTCATCTCAATATCACCCTACCATTACACATTAGCGTAAGTGCGTATAACCCGAACGGGTAGTAAGACGCGGTGCTAATAAAAAAATAATAATAACAAAGTAGCATTAAATTACAGACTAAGATAAAGTAGCTAAAGTATTAAAACCTACATTTTTTATATACTGGTCGAAGATGAAAATATCAGCCTTAGTAAATAACTTGATCTTGAAAGTGCAGACAAAGAAAACAGCGTGGCTTGCACACGCGAATATGATTTAGCGAGCATGATCGAACAAAACGGATTCAAACCCATTTGGTCTACAATGAGGTTTTACTTATAGTTAAAACATGCTAAACCACAATGAACTCCAAAATACTTTTCTTGCTAGTAAAATTGGGACAAGTCTGTAGATTTTATCGATGAGAATAGAATAATCCAAAAGCCACCCTAAGTTTATTCATTCTAAAAGAGCCGTGTTTGATCTATTGCGTGGTCTTTGCGCTCAACGGCGAATGTTAAAACAACGGGATATCTATTTTAATAAATGAATTTAACATGCTTCAGTGGCCGCATGATCTAAGGCGTCGCTCTCATGCTAGACTAGACTGCCGATACAGAGAGATCGGGGTTCGAATCTTTGTCAGGTGTACTGAGGGTGGTTTTCTCTAAAATGGTTTTCCACTACTCTTCCACGCAAGTGCGGGTACATTTAATTTAAAATCAACCTTCTTCATCCCTAATAGATTAACGTAATTAGTACATAGGCATACAGCCCAAACGGGTAGTAAGAGTCGTTGCTAAAAAAACAAAAAGAAACAAGAGTGACGAAAAAATATAGTTATTACTTCCTTTAGGAGTAAAAAGTAAAAGACAATGGGTATCAAGGATGTGTCAGTGCACAACTTTTACCGTTTATTTCTATTCTTACAAAACCATTTGCTTTCCTTAATGTCAGTGATCCTGCAGAAATTGCATCTGTACCCCAATTGAGGAATAAAAAGTTAAAACAAAATAGTTTTTTGTACGTATGGGAAACCCGAGTGAAAGCTGATGGGGTAGTTTACAACGGGTTTAACTTTGAAACGTGATTAGAATTTTTATCAGAGCACTTCTTTCAAATTAGTTGTGGCCAGAAAAAAAACGCCACGGACGAACATTTATGTTTACTCTACATTTTAAATGGACTACTTCTGCTACTATTTATATTAAATGGGACTAAACAATTTGTTTAGGACGGGAAGCTCACCAGTATGAAATTAAATTAATTGTCCAATTAAATGGATTAAATCGTTTCATAATTCAAGAAAAATAGTATGGTCCACTGGACCGCTTCTATGTTTCTGGATATAGATATAGAGCTCCCGGGTTCAACCCCCAGCGCTTCTAAATTTTTCTGCAAAACCATGGGTTTTGAAAGGGGTCAAACCAGCCTCATGAGGACAAATTATGAGCTACTTGAATGTAAAAAAAAAGTACCGGCTCTGGTTTAGAAAACTGAGATTAACGGCCGGAGTGTTCTTTGTGCTGACCACTGACCACATGACACTCTTTATCCACAAATTTTGGCAATACCATCACCAACAGACGGCAGCCGCTCGGTCAGTATGGCTGATTGCAAGCTGACGTATGGAGTATGCTTCGCTGTATGATTGTTAGGGAGAAAATACCTTAAGATAAACGTGTTGGTTTTCAACTAGATCCTATATTTTATTATTTATGATTGTGTTCAACCTTTAACGCATAAACTAAAAGGTCAAGCTTTAAAAAATACAAATAATATATTAATTTTTATACTGTAATCATATATTTGAAACGCAAGATCTAGACACAGGACTAATCATGGTTTGTAAACTAACAGGAACACACCAAATATGTAACAACACACCGACAGATTATTTCAGTTAGTAACGCACATATCTATTATTTAATTCCCTCATATCGGTGGTCACACGGACTAATGCGTCGGGTCATCTGTCCTTGTTTGTCGGTAACGTAGATACCTGGTTTGTAATCTCAGCCGGTTGTACCTAGGAGTTTATTCCCAGATAGTATCCCATTCTCCTTACCCGCTAGTATGAGTGAATCACCTTAAAATCTTACCATCCTTATCCCTTTAGTGTAAATATGTGGGTAACCAAGACGTAATTTCCAGATTTGATTTTTGACTCGGCCGAAGGTGTCACTAGAATTGGTAATGTTGTCCTCTTCCAATAATTGGTAAACTAACAGTTTAGGTATGGTTGAGTGTTTACTTTAGGCTTATAATAATTATTTAGTAATCAACAGTGAGCACATTTGCACTAAGTTAGATAAAAAAGTAATAGCCCACCAATACTATCAATATTAGATCTACAATATAAAGATTATTGAACGAACTTAAAATTTTTGAATAGGTCTACTAAAGTAAGATTCAGACAGGAATAAACTTTTTTGACAGTTAACAAATTTCTAAAATAATGTTCTAGTATTAATTTAGATTATAAGGCATATGAAGCTACGACAGGCCTTGCCAGCCGGTAGAGGAAAATATATGGCTTGAATAAAAAAAAACTAACCTAGGCTATAAGAAAACACATGTTTAAACTCTGATTGATTTAAACTCACCGTCACTATAAGAAGTATTTACCGTTCTCTTTCGCTAATCTGATACTCGGAAAGTAAATAATCAAAGTTCGCACACCTGTATATTTTAGCAGCCTTCTTTTGTTGCCTGATCTTTATAAAATAGTCCTTCAAGCTCGGCGGCGACTTGTTTAGGCCTACTTTAGGGAAAAGAATACTTCTTCAGAACTGGATAGAAAAGTACAGAGTGTAGTCTAAATAATGAGATGATTAGTAAATTGAAAATTAGCACTTTAATTTAAAAGTAAATATTCACTAGCTAAATAAAGGCAAACTAAATACTACACTTTTTCACTTTTTGAAGATAATGTCACTAAGGTGAATTCCACCGAGCATAAGGTGAACCCCAGCACGTTGTCCATCGTTTTCCTCGGCATTGTTTCCGTCCTACCCCATACAATACCAAGGTAACATTAATAACTATTGAATATTTGTTCACCGTTGTTATTATTTGATGAAGTCCGTGGTAGTCTTTTGAGTAACTTAGGAAAGAAATTTGACCCATGTTCCATTAAAACTTATATTTTTTAAATAAATATATTAGATGTTTGTTTAGACTAAATTGGGTGAATAACATTATAATACTGTGCTGGGTGTCCGGGGTTCAATCCTCGGTCCCGGTACAGATTTATCTGATTGCCAAACCCATCTTTCACCTCTGACAAGACGTTTATTAATCACAACTTATGAATGTGAGGACTGCCAGGCCTCCGCCGTGGTTCGGATTCCACGCTATAATGTAGGTCCTCCATTTCATTTCACAATCACCCTACCATTACACATTAACGTAAGTGCGTATAAACCGAACGGGTAGTAAGAGGCGGGGCTAATAATACTACTAATAATGTAATACCTATAAAAATACTGACATGGTACATTGTTACTAATGTGGATTGCAAACAAAAAATGAGTTTGTATTTTTTTAAAATATTCTTCTTACTAGAATCCTACTAGATCTATTATTAAAGGTTATATTCGCTCACTCAGACAAAAAGTGAATGGTGTTAGGGTCAGAGATGTATTGTTTGGTGTTGCTGTACTAGGTTAAGCTAGTTATTATGTCATGTACCAAGGAAGCCCTGTGTTGGAATGTGACATCTACATACCCAACTTAAACAACAAATAAACACAAAATACTACTTTTGTTTTTTTCACCACATCTCACTACCTGTTCGGTTAACACGCATATCTACTAATTACACTATTGGTCTAAGGATGAGAAAGGTTGAATTTAGAGGAAGTGTACCCACACTTTCGTGGAGTGGAAAACTATTTAGGAAAAATCAACCCCAGTACACCCGACCGGGATTCCAACCCCGATCGCTCTGTCATCGGTAGTTTAGTCTGGTGTGAGAGTGACACTTTAGACCATGCAGCCATCGAAGCACGTACCCATTAATAAAGTTATTACCTTTAAACACAAAGCGTTTTTAACTTCTGATTGTTAATAGTACATTACCCGTCTCGGTGGCGTAGTTGGCTAACGCACTAGCTTCGTGTTGAGCTTGACTGCTGAGGACGGGGAGATTGAGGTTCGAATCTCGGTTGGGTGAACTGGGGGAGGGGGTACTAAATGGTGTTTCACTTTCCCTCCACGCAAATGCGTGTTCACTTCCTTTAAATTTAACCTTCCCAATCCCTGATCCATTAGCGTAATTAGTTCTTAAGCGTATAATCCGAACGGGTGATAAGACGCGCTTCTAAATAAATAGTACATTATATTGAATCATATAAGGACTTGGCCACAATGGTTAACGAGTGGTTTAGAGCGTCATACTTGCCTTGCACTTGATAGCTTAAACACTTTTCCTCTTGTTTCTTATACAGAAACGTTAATATTTCTTGAGCTTAACGTTTATATAAAGACCACCAAGTTGTTTCAGTGGATACAATTTTCGATCGAAAGTCTAGTTAGGAAACCTGATATTAATCTGGTTAGGTCTGATGATTATTTCCTATTGGTATACAACTATAAGAGTTCATCTCAATATCAAATTGGTAAACGTCTCAGCAACAGGGCTAGTTTGTGAGTTGTGTTAAAAATGTGCACGTTAAATACCCGAATATAAAGGCTAACTTGATCACTCCCAATCCTTTTCTGTTCATTCGTTCCACAAACATGACAAACTGTCCACTTGATTCGACTCTATCCGGGAACCAATCAATACTCTTGGAAAATTCAGGGTTTATGACTGTTGGAAAGTTGGCGGGGGGTTTTTTTGATGGGGGAAAGGGTTTGGGAGAAGGCAGAGAGGGCAGATATCGATAGAAGAGAGCAGCAGAAAAAAAAAGTCCACCAGATGTCGATGGAATAGTGATGATGACGATTATAATGATAATGACAAGCCATTAGTGCTAATGACGGTACCTATACTCAGACAACACATTCAATACCATCCATCCCACACCCCTCTAACACCCTCTCATTCCAAAGCCTCGTTTTCCTAAATTTTGTTGTTTGATCACGTATAATACTTTGAAAATAAAAATAAAAGGGAAGCAAAAAATATATATATATCCCCGCAGTAATAAATACATACACAGCTCAAAAACACATTCATGTGCAGTGCAATGAGAATTGAATGGGGGCATCAGTGAGCTTGGAAATAGGATGAGGGGAGGTGAGGTGGATGCCGGGGGGACGGGTGTAGGGGTTAGGAAGGCGGGCACAAACCCGAAATGGAAAGGGCTATGATTTCCATTTAGGAGGCTGTTATATCACAAAAACCACAAGGCATAAAACCACCGCCAATTTGAGCGCTATCAATGGCAATCATTTTAACGAGCAGTGCGATGACATGCAGCATTTGAATTTCGCCCTTGCGAAACGTGCCGATCGGGGTGTATGGCAGTTCATAGGGAGTCCGCCAGTCTGACATACATTGTGTCTCGCGGGGGTTTTGGGGGTTAAAAAACAACAACTGCGCTGTTAGGTAATGTAGATTTTCACCGTGAATTTTTCGGTGTCAGAACACGAAACAACAAAATATTCTCACACCAGTTGTCATACGGTTTAAGTAGACCTTGTGGTTCTTAGGATAAAGTGCGCGTCTAAGAACCCGGTATTCGTGGGTTCAAACCCAGCCGAGGCTAACAGCTTTTTCTTGAATCGGTAGATTCTTTCGTGCTAGCTCGTAGAATTCCTTTTGTTTCCACGGGCAAGTGTCAGGGCTATCGCCAGGAGGTGTATCCGGCTGTAAAACAGGCTCACCAATATATATGTATATATATATATATATACAGGTTCACATATATATATATATATACAGGTTCACATATATATATATATATATATATATATATGACGAGATCTTGTGACTTGTCATGGATTAAAACGTCGACCCTGCATGAGTGGGCTAAGATGTAGGGAAAAGAAGAATTGGGAATAGGATTTAAGCGTTAGGCTCACAATATACTTGATTGCCGGTGACGGGGAGGCCGAGGTTCTAATCTTGGCTAGGATCACTGGGAGTAGTTTACCCATCCACTACCAACGCCACTGTGAGGAACTCCCGTAAAATCACCATCTTCACCCCTGGCCCTTGGATTAAGCCGTTAAAAACCTTGGTTTTAAATGTAATTTAAAAGACAAACAAACTTATATCCACCAAACTTGCGAGCAGTTGTCAAGAGGGTCCAAAATTTGTTCTTAAAGAACGAGACTGGTGTTCAGTAGCAACTTTCATGTTTTATGTTCTCGGTTAAGTTAATTTAAGAGCAATGTATCTTTACAATTGTGTGTTTATATGCGAGTTTATTTTAGCACTACACGCAAGACCTATTTGTAGGGTAATCCACACTGATTTAAGGGGACAAAGTAAAGAATGTGATATTTATGAAAAAATGTTCCAGCATTCAGCTGGAGAAAATACCCTAGTACCTATTTAAGGACGAGCAATTATACAAATATTAAATATTAATTTGACCCGTTCTTCGCACGGATAGGCCCCTAAGCTAAACCTAATTATATCAAAATGATTTGCTTCCAACCCGGTTTTTAATTAATTAAATACATTTAGCTAAAATTTTAAAATCCCGGCATTGGGATGCACCTATTTGTACACAGGGACTACTTATTTTTAAAATTTATAACCTCTGCGCGCGGTATAGATCCAGCAATGATCATGACAGACAAAACAACTCTTGATTTTATTTAATAAAAGAGAGATCATCGTTGAGACCATAATCGAGCCCGTGCCCCTGAGATGGTGGACAGTCTCTCTAACCACTTAGTCTCGGGAACAGACTTTACGCAGGTAGCCAGCGCACTCACAAGCTGCGGTTGCGCTAAATGAGCAACCACGGAAATACATTTTCATTGAAAAAAATATTGAGTTAGACCTACCTAATAATTTAACTCTAAAACAAACACAGCAGTAGGTCGCCCGATCGGCAACTCATCATTGTGAAAGGGTAAACCCTCAATTTTACAAATTGTATATATATAATACTTACAGTCCTGGAGATCGATCCCAGATGCCTCTTAGTTCAGTAGACAAAGCTAATGTTTCGAGCGTAAAAAGTAATTTAAACGAATCAAGCTGTGAAGGAAACGAACGTCAAGTGACAAGTGAACCTTCCCTACCAACCCCCTCCACAAGTTGACAACCACCCTGTAGCTGCTATATTTCCGCGTCGTGTATGGAGTGTAATGATGATCACACAGGCACACCCCCTCCTCCTCACAACACACCCCTCCCCGTGTCACTGTAAACTCGTTAAGCGGGGCGGTGGAGTAAGGGGGTACATTGAGGGATGGTAGGTTTGCAGCGGAGAGGTGAGGGAAAAAGGATCCTGGTGATAAATTGATTTTCAAAACTCAAAACCCAAACCCCCGAAAAACGAAAAAAAAAAAAAAAAACTTTTAAAAAAGTACATACCAATCCACTCGCTACCCCTATTAATGGGGCACACGAAATGGGTGAGTAGTGGTAGACAGAACGAAATATAATAGTAATAATAAAAATGAACAGTCACTTTCAAAATTGTTGCACATTTATTTCAATATGAACTCACAACGAAAGGGGTGTCGTATTGGTATTGCCATTTTTTATTTGTGTGTCAAAGAGTGGGACAGGGCGATACACACAAACACATGCACCAGCTTGAATCATGAGAGGAGCTAATAGGGATGAAACACAATGAGATTAGTTCTGTGCCGGGAGAATATGGCTGCGGAACACATATGGACAGCTCAAAACGTTGGCCGAGTTCATGGAATGCTCGTATGTCGAAGGAGGGGATGAGGTTTGTAGTAGTCTTCACACCCACAAGTTTAAACACATTAACAGCTATTGCAATTTGTTGATTAATATTTCAGATATAGGTGGAACGATGACACTCTCTTGTGATGTGTGGGTGGCCATTAGCTATAGCAGGAAGGTGCAAGAGGTACTCACTTTTTAGTGATAGTGTTAACAGTACAGACCTATAAGGATTTATTTAGTCACAGTATAACCATTCATAAAATATATTCTGTGAAATGACGAAACATTTTATAGTGATTAAATTTAGATAATGCAGAGAGTTAAATGGGTGTCGGTACATGTCTGATTTATTTCAGGTGCTCAACGTCTTAATATCTGTCCCGGATGTACGTGTATTTAGACTTGTGAGGAAGATAGACATTTAAGAACGTGTACCAGCATTTGCGTTGAGGGAAAGTGGTAAACAGCTTAGTAAGAAAACTCTGTACACCCTGCCGGCACTCGAATCCAAGCCTTTCGGATACTTTCTAATCAGAACGCATGCCTACAGGTATAGACCATGTCTTGCTGCAATTTTTTATTAATAATTATAGAAAATAAAATGTTTTATGCAAACTTGTAGGACGTAATGGGTTTTGTGCAAGGTAAATAGTCTGATAGCCAGGTAGTATATAGAAACTACAGTATCTCCATGGCTTCTTTGGTGCTGACTGACAGCTCACAACTGACGGCTTTGAAAAGTTACCAGACCAAATTATGTATCCCTACGCCGAACTATATGATCTGCAAAAACATGTGTTTAACAGCTGTCACTTCTGACAGTCAAAATTTAGGTATATACCTAAATGTTGACTGTGAGAAGTCAGCTGTGGGCTGTCAGTCAGCACCAAAGAAGCCACGGGGCTACTGTAGCCTTGATGTGAGTCACCGCAGATAGCGCCATAAAAGCTTTAGGTGGGGTTGTTTGCTTCCCTTGTCTTGGACCACACAGGGTACCGCCACTAACGGTAGCGAGAGGACAGCTATTGGCCCATGTTTGATCATGAGGACCAATGGGAGTGTTTTCCTGGTTTATTTCAAAATGTCAGTCAGGTGAAGAAAGACTCGCCACTGTTGTTTTTAGCTCGCATGAGCCAGGGACGATCTCGTGTCAACTCTCGAAAATTAGCTTTTATAAAGTATTTAACGGCACCTCGCGTTCGTCGTTCGGTAATTGAAGCGGGTCTAATTGTTATTATGCAAGGTGTAATGATAATTAATAGTAATTAAATTACATAACTTATAAATTTGTCCTCTATGACAGGGCTAAGAAATTGATATTGGTAATTTACAATAAATCTGTTGACGGCTACTCTCACACTATCCAAAACACGTGACGTGTATCAAGGTAAATACCAAAATAAAATCGAAAAATAAATAGTAATTTAAATATATACGGTTTTATTAATTTAACCAACAAAACACATCCACTATACAAGCATTACCAAAACTATAACTTAAACAATAAACATTCGTTCCGTGCCGACCTCATTTTATTTGATAAGTATTTACGGCTATATACAGGCTGGCCACGAAAGCGAGTGTGCATACGTGTATCAGTCTGTTAAAGCAGTCAAATGTATCGGTAATGAAATTGAGTATGACGAAAATAAAAATTTACTCACAGATTAAAGTTATTATTAAAACTATTATAATTATAATTTTATTTGATTCACATAGCGAGTAAAATATAGTCCATTTTAGAAACAAAATTGCTTTATTACTTAAGATTTTAGAAAAAAGTTTGCAATACTAGATCCTTGTGAAAATTACTTGATCATACGATTAAAATATATATTTTACAGCCATTACTGTTTCCAGCCTATGCACTGGGTCAGTATTTTATTCAAGCCATATATTTTCCAATATCGGTTGGCTAGGCCTCTTGTAGCTTCATACGCCCTATAATCTGACTTAAGACTAGGACAGGCACAACATCCAGTCCCTGGCCATCAATTTATCAATGTGAAAGGGTAAACCCATTAATCAATTATACATTTTCAGCCATGCCGGAAATCGAACCAGGGGCCCTTAACATAGCAGGCAGACACGCTACCGACCGAGCTAAGGTGTCGGAAATATATATTAGCCCATCGTCTTACTACCCGTTCAGGCTATACGCATATACATTAATTATGCTGTGTTAGAGATGAGTCATTATCATTATTGGCACCGCGTCTTACTGCCCGTTCGGGTTATACGCACTTACGCTAATGTATAATAGTAGGGTGATTGTGAGATTAAATGGAGGGCCTACAGTTTAACGTGGGATCCGAACCACAGTGGAGGCCTGGCATTCCCCACATTCACAAGTTGTGATTAATACACGTCTTGTCAAAGGTGAAGGAAGGGTTTGGCAATCAAATAAATTGTTAGGGATGAGGAAGATTGAATTTGGAAGAAGTGTACTCCCATTTGCATGGATGTAATTTGGAAAATCATTTAGGAAAAAATACCCTTAGTATATCTGACCGGGATTCTAACCTCTATCTTCCCATCATCGACAGGCTACTACATTACGCAAGGGACGCCTTGAACCATGCGGCCAACGAAATGGGTGATATATTATATTATCATTACCGAATCTTTAGGTATTTCTATAATTAGAAGAGTATTTTAAAGACAATTTTGGTTCGGTTATGTTGTAATCTTGTCTTGCTTAACTCAGTTAACTAAGAGTCTGATCTTAAGATAAATCAGTCGGCCAGTGGCATGTTGTGGAGTTTTACCAGGGTAAGCAGAGCTTGTTAAAACTGTACCTGTGATGTGTTATCACCAAACTGTCTCCATTTGACCAATTACAACTATATGTAGGCTGTCTGTTCTGCGTGTGTGGTCCTCAATGCGGTACGCCTTAAAACGTTGCTCGATCAACCCAGAGGTACCTTCTTGCTTCAAATCCCGGTCGGAAGGCTCATGGTGTTTAACCCTCGCTCAGTGCAAAAACAGGCGGAGTACGCACGAGGGTTTAGGAGCTCACTCTAAGTGGGGTCACAGTCCCTTAGCAGCCTGGAAGATCACCATATCTGTATTTAGGTACTTAATCTCGTTAGTTATACAATAATAAATTACCTTCTTCGGTGGTCGAATGTTCTAAGGCGTCACTCTCGCAATAGACTCGACTGCCGATAACCTGGGAGATCAGGGTTCTTATACTAGTCGGGTGTACTGAAGGCGGTGTTTCTTAAATGGTATTCCAATATTCTCCCCAAAAATGCAGTTACACTTCCTCTAAATTGAACCTTTCTCCTGTGTATCACATTAGTGTAGTTAGTACAAGTACGTGTAACCTGTACAGATAATAGACAAGACACGGTTACATAAAATAAAATAAAAATAAACATTATACACAATCTTTGAAGGTAAGATATCCCTTCACTAAGAACTCGGCCCTCCCCTAGTCCCGTGGAGGTACAGAACCTCAGTTGACCCCATAACCCCTCCAAAGAATCGACCTCGAGGCCCTCCACCTCAAGTTAGACCGGGGTCACCCACATTCATCCCCACTCCATTAACCACGGGGAGAGGGTGGGAGGGATACTGAGGGGGAGGGTGGGTAGACTGTACTGTTCATACCGTTGTCGGTCTCCTGTCAAATAAAAAAAGATTAATGTCACCCCCTTCGTTCCCCCTTTAAACCCCTCACGCGGTGTTGTCACTTTCGCTGACTGCTGCTATTTGGAGGTGATCGAGACTAGAGAGAGAGAGAGAGAGACGGAGAGACCTGTATTTTATTGCCTACCTCACTGAACGAAACGACAGCAAGAGGTGACGTTCATATTGATTCAATATAGTAGTGGTTGGCGGGTTGAGGGATCATTCCTCCCTTCCGAACTGATACGGCGAAAAAGGGGGAAGGGGGGTTACCTTACGCGCTGTTCGGGACATGTTCCGCGTGTCACTGTTACATGAGACAGAAATCGACACACATGATTGACACAAGTTGACGAGCCGAACAATTAATAAGGTAGATTTTTTTTACGAGAACATATTCCAAATTATAGTCAACTGTCCGAGTGACTATAATTTTTTTTATAGTTGGCCTGTACATACTTTGTTACATTTAAGCTAGTTTATATATATTTTTAAATAAACAGTTTTTTTAGTTTGAGTGATAGTCTCATTTTTTATTTAGTCAACTTAGATTTATTAAAGCTGTTATTTTTAAAATAACTTCTTTTTTGTCACCACGTTTTCCTACCAGGTCAGGATATAATTATATGTACTAATTAAGCTAATGTTTTAGGGATGAGAAAGGTTGAATTTAGAGGAAGTGTAACAACATTTGAGTAAAGGGAGATTGAAAAATAATTTAGTAAAAAACTCGCTCGTTACACCCAACCGGGATTCCAACCCTGTTATCAGCAGTCCGGTCTATTGGGAGATTGGCGTCTTAGATCATTTGAGCGTCGAATGATCTTTTGATATCAGTGGAATAAAACCAGGGTTTCTTGTACTTGTGTTAAATCACTCTTAGTTACTTAGACACAAGTATGCCTGGATTATTTTAAATAGTAGAGGGGGTCTAATAAAAATTATGTTTTCTTATAAATAAACAGTGTGTTTAAAATGAACGAATTTGAATAGTATCTCACAAACTATTACTATTTAAAACTCAACTATTGAATTCTTAAAAGTATAAATATCTTTACTAAAAAACCCATGGCAAACCTGATTATTTTAATCTCTTTATTGATAATTTTGTTGGTGTGTTTAGTTACTATATGAAATATTGTTGCCCATAATTGGTAACATTTATTTTATTTGTTTAAAAATATACTTGGGCTTGTTTATATACAAGATTATATAAAAACTTTGTGATTTATTTAGTTTTAAACATTCTGGTACACTTTATTGAAAACCTTATGAATTATTTCAATACTTTGATTGGCAGAATAACTTGTATTCATTGTGTCAAGAAATTGCCCTAAAGCCTGATTCACACGCATGCCAAAAATAGAAAGCAGAATCTGCTTGAGTAGTGCATCAATTCACACACTGTATGCTGACCCATGATGCATTGCAAAACAAACTTAAAACAGATGTTTATCAACATATTTCATTTTCTAGTAGATAAACATAATATTTTAGATCACTATCCTGATGGATGTTTTCTAATTATGACACTGTGTCGTGGCACAATACAATACATCGACGGATTTGAGATTTGATTGGTTATCCTGTGCCGAATTCTCAGGCAGAGCGGACAAAGTAGAGCAAAGTAGAACTTCAGAAGAACAGCTCGAGCTGATGAGGCTTGTGATTGGTTTAGAGCTCCTCACGTGACCACGTTTCTGTTCTTCGCTTGCTTTTCGGCGAACGCGTGAATCCACAGTAGCCCTCTATTAACTAACGTATTGACTGTGAATTTTTTTAATATACCTCATATTGAAAATATATTTAACAACAATTTTTCATTAAATTATTATAACATATATTTAACAACAATTTTTCATTAAATTATTATAACATGCTCGGCATCAAAGATAGGCTATAAAAATGTATCAAGGTGATCAGTTAATTTGGCGTTCTTCTGAATTCTAGTAAAAACTTGGTTCTTAATATTTACGTTCTTACTTATTGATTATTTAAATTCATAAATAAATATTATTCGATTAGATTCGAAAATTTTCTCATTACAAATATTCACACACCGCTATAAAATATTAAATAAAGTTATATAACTTTTCTAACTTAAGGCTCACAGGTTCAGCAACACTGTCCTATACGGGGCCTATTTATTTTCCCTCTCCATATTAAAGTGTCCCTGAAGGCTACGTCTTGTAGGAGCACCCCCCTGCACCCCCCTCTTTCTTTCCCCCTCCCTTCTCAAAACCCATTTTGTCAAGCAAACACACGAGTTGCGCATATTTGGCTACATTCTAGTAGCCTACAATATGTCATTGTTGTCGCTATTTTATCGAGCATCCCCCACAATGTCTCACAAGGACACAAGCGGTTCGGTATGTAATTTTATAAAGGCGGATCCGGCAGCGGAGAACAACAGCCTTAGTCACTAAACTATGTATCGTTAGTGTCATTGCTTACATTTAAATTTATGAGATTAGGTTGTTTGGGTAAATAAACAATTTACTTTTTTTTCATTGCTACGCTCAACATTCAAGATGAGGTTTTATTTGTGGGCCCCGTCTTACTACCCGTCCGGGATATTCACATTTAATATGATAGGGATTAGGAAGGTATTACCCACAATTGTGCGGATAGAAAGTGGTAAATCAGTTAGGCCAAAAAAAATCTATGTACACCCAGGCGTTATTTGAACCTGCCCCTCCTCCCCATCATCGACCAAACAAACTAGACAAGACTGACACCTTTGTCCATGTAGCTTGCGGTACGGGTAGGAAAGTTATTAATTAATTAAGGAGAGTAGTGAAAAGAAAGTGCACCCACACTATCGTATAGGGAGAGTGGGAAAATCGCATATATAAATCAAAACTTTAAAACACCACCCATAATGTTCACAGCTAATATTCGAACTTAACATTCAAATTCTTAGAAAAAATAAAGGTATAGTTTATTGTTACTACAAAAACTTAATCAGTAATTTAATAAAATTGATGTCACGTTTTGTTTGGAAACTATTATCTTAAGTGTTTGCCGCTTAGGCCCTTGTTGCTTATTTATATGACACCTCAGTTCCCTGAGATGTGTCAAACTGATCGTCTTTGGGAGCCGAGGCACTCCCCCCCCTCCCCCCTCGAGACACCCAAAATCGAATTCTCGCACTCAACACTTCGTTCTGTTGGCGGAGAAGAAGGGGGGCTGGGGTGGGGAAAGGATAGAGGAACGACTGAGGAGGGAAGGAGGGGATATACATATAAAACTGAATGTGGATATGTTTCAACAGAGGAAGGATGCAACTTAGGGAAAAAAAAGGGTATGAAAGAACCTTTCCGTGTGATGCTTTGTCAGCAGATTTGGTGGGGTTTTTTTTCTATTCGGAAAGCCTCAGTGTTTCACCTGTCCACCACATTCCACCAAATTGAAACTAGCGCTCACACACACACACACGGGCGTCGGGACTACCTCAAACACAAGGCAAGTCCAAGGAGACGCACAAAATTGGATTTTGTACTCAACAGACTGCAGGGAAGACGGAACTGAGAATGGGGTTAGGAGAGGGAAAAAAGAATAAGATAAGGTGGAAAATAGGGGAGAAAACATTGAAAATGAAAGGGATGCACGTTGGCAAAGCTACGCCAAGAAAGAGGGAGGGATATATTATGTAAGGCAATGAGAAAGGGGGAGGGCGGAAGCGGAGGAAGAAATTTTAAAAAAAATATTTGAATTTGACCTGAGCACTTCAAGGAGAACAATATCACTAAAGCCACTCTCGAACAATTTCAGTATCAGTAAATTACAATTGAAGGATTTTTTCACAAAAAAATAAGTAAACAATGTTACTCCTGTAAAACACCTCACAGATAATCCGTCTAGGAGATAATAATACAAGCAATTTTCAGACAAATTTCGAATTTTCTAAAATAGGTCTTAAAACTACTACCATTAATATTAGAATTAGAGTCAAGATCCCAATTTGATCTCAAGATGAGTTTATAGCATCTGAATGTCAAGTTAGAACTAAATTCAACAAATCAATTCGGCTGTAGACCCAGGTAAAGTCCCTATAATTATAACTAAATAAATATGTTTAGTTCTATATTACTTTATATTTAATGAATATAGTTTACGTTGCACTTAGTCATCCTTAAATTAAAATTAATTAAATATTAACTTTAAAATTTAGAGCTTTTAAGCTTTCATTCGATATGTTTAGTACTTTTCCTTCATTCCCCTCACGTGAAAACTCTCGGCCAAAGTTGAAAACCCCTCTTACCTCCCTCCCTGGCATACAGGAAGTTTAAATTGAGGTAAATAGCCTCCACCTTGAAACAATTTTAAATATAAATAAAACTTTTTATTAAAAATTATTGTTAAAATCCAAACCTTATTCCTGATCAAAAAACAAACTAATAGATGTATAAACACAAGAAGTAGGTAGGTATATTAGGTATTATTTATTATAGATAATGATTGAAAAATATCAGAAGATATAACATGTTTCTAGTATTGTACGTGAAACCAAATTTAAATAAAATCCAGAAAATTGCTTTATTTTTTAGTTCAGCTCCATCCAATGAAAAGTGAGAGAAAAGGAAAGACCCTCTAACTTCCCTCACACCCTTCCCAACCTTCCACTAACTTATTTGGATCTGTAATGGAAAGCCGAAACATTGATTCCCCCACTTTAGCTAAACCTTGAAAGACACGCAATGTCCTACAACTTCTTCCCCCTCCTTCCTCACAGGGTTAAATAAAAAAAAATCTTGTAGAATCGATTGCCATTAGAATTGTGTCGGAAGCGTGGGCCGGTCAGGGCGTGTGGGAAGGGGGTGCGTGGGACTTGGGAAGGTTAGTTGATGGGATGGAGGGGGAGGGGGCCTTAACAACCAAGAGATAAGAGAGTGCATGTCGCTTGAAAGTTGGGGGGGCGTAGGTGATGAAGAGAGGTGGGAGAGAAATAGTTCCTCTCAATCAACTAATTTCCTGCTGGAAATTGATTTACCAAAAATAAACTTATTGGTAAACTCAAAGTTTAAACATAGATAATTCTTGATGGGGGGAATCAGAGGTAATATTCCACATGCTATTTAATGCTATGGTTTTACCATCTCCACTCTAGGCTGGTGCGGGTGTTTTTCCTCTGAAATATCCTTCTCATGTCTACCCCTTGGATTGTGCTGTTAAATAGCCCATGTGCTAGAAAAGGATAATCCTCCTCCTCCCCCCTTTGCGCCTTACTACCCGCCCGGAGCCTATACTTATTTTAAATACGCTAAGGGGATAGAGATTAGGAAAGGGGCAAGTAAATTTAAAGAGGAAATGTATATAGGCCTACATTTACGAGAAGTGAGAGGGGGAAACCATTTAGGGGAAAACCTCCCTCAGTACGGGGACGGGATTTGAACCCCGACACTGACAAATCTGACTAGATGAGCCTGACATTTAATCCGCGTTCCTGCTGGCGTGAGAAAGAGTACCGGTACTGTTTTATATTGACCAACCGAGGTTCTGTTTTAACTTGTCCATTTGGAATTTCTTCTGTCTGTCTGACGTCTTAAACCACGTGAACCACGGTTATTCTCCGCGAATTTGATTTACTATGGAATGTTGTGTTAATTTGATCTCTGTCTTACATTATCATCAAGTGAAAATATCGAATGAAATAAGTAGTGGCGATAAGGACATGGAGGGAATGAGGTCTGTTGTTCACGGAATTACATGTAAACACTGATTTTTATAGAAAGCCAACGTTCAACCACCCACATTGTTAAAGTCCGACACCTTAGCTCAGGCGATAGCTTGTCTGTCTACTGAGCTAAAGGTCTCCTGTTCAATTCCCAGTATGGCCGAAAAATGTATCATTGGTGAAATGTGGGTTTCCCCTTTCACAGTTATGAATTAACGGACAGGGGGATGGATGGTGTGTCTGTTCTAGATTTAAGTTATTTCACAAGTCACGTTAGACACCACAAAAATGTGAAAAATGAAAAACCATAGTTGAAAGTCGTTAAAACTTGGTATCCCAGAAATATGTATTATTTGGTTTGTTAATTATAGAGTTCATATTAAAAGTTATCAAAAGCTTCCAATAACACTTCTTTCTGGATTTCTATATAATTAATCTTTTCATTATTATTATTTATCACCTCGTCCTACTACCAGTCCATGTTATAGGCTTATATGGTATTGATTACTCTGATGGGACAGGAATTAGAAAATAGGCATTTTTTAAGTAGCCTGCCCACATTTGTGTGGAAAAACATCTAGGAAAAACCACCTTAAGTATATCCAACAGGTATTTGAACCCCGATCTCACCGTAATCAGTAGGCCAGTGTAACACGAACACGAGAGTGACGCTTTAGACCATTCGGCCCCTGATGTGGGTGCATCACTAATTAAATGGACTAAGAATGTAGATGCAATTGTAATCCTTCTTACCCCATCAATAAGGCAATATAAATTTCCAATGTTCAAATAACGGGCTTCTTATGGAAATCAGACTTTTCCTTAGATACTCATGAACACGTACGTATATAACATTTTCAAACTTTTTTAAAAAAACCTAGAGAAACAAAACTACGTGAACCAGGATAGGCCTATGACTTTTTTTCCTCCAAAGATGGGCGGATGAATCGGACCTTGCTGGTCTACTACGGGACTCGATAAGGCTTTCCTTATGTTACCGTGCTGATGGAAGACAGACAGGCGTTCGGGAGACACTATCTTTCTCACTCTCTCTTTTTTTAAGAGCCAGAAAGCAAAGTGACCTCCACCCCCTACCCTTCACCACTCCCACCTAATCGAACCTCGAGTTTAAAACGTGCTATAAGGGAAGGAAATAGCTCGGGTGTGAGGGAATGGGTCCATCCAATAAGACGACGCATCAATGACAACCCATGTTAACCTAAACCCCAGACACAGAAAGTGAATTAAAGTCGAGTTGAAAAGAACTTTCTCTCTTTTGAGGCTTAACCACACATTAAACTCGTTCCTTTCTCTCGTGTCTCTTCCTTGAAAAATATATCTTTCTCCTTTTCCATTTGTCAAACACACACACGCACACGCACACTTACTCGTCAGAGTCCATACTCACACCAGAAAATGGGAAAGATGTCACTAATCCTTTAGCAAAGTTCTCAACGTGTGCCGTTTGTAGTTACATCGCAATTGTAATGAAATAGTACTCTTTTAATGTAATGAACGTTTTTGAACCACTTATTTTAGTTATGAATGTGCCTATTTTGCACCTATGAAATCTTGTAAATGTTCCTCACTGATAAAAAATACTATTTTAAAAAACAACGTATTATTAAGGAAAAACTCGGAACGTTTCTCAAATCAATATGAAAAATTTCGGGATCACCCCTCCAAGTAATCTTGACGTGCTTTAACAATTTTGTGGAAATGAATGTTGAATCGCTCCGACCAAACCATTACTAACTATATTTTTTTAAGTCCCCTCTTCTTCTCCGAGTCTCAAACACTGGCACCTTCCAGAGAGTATAAGCTCCTGGTGTTTGAACAGATGTGTGAATGCGTGCGTGTGTGTGTGTGTGTGTGTGTGTGTGCAACGGACGATGCAGGGCTTACCGTCCGGCCGCAGCGAGCGGGAATGGAGACATCTCATTGGAGTCCAATTCTCGGTCAGGCACCGACCGTGGGCTTGGCCCCTACTAAATTAATCCCTTCCTGCTGGACCAAACCCTATTTCTTCTTCTCTGAACCCCCCTCCCCCATCTTCCCACCATCTTTACCTCCTGCTAGTATCAATTACAAAAGGTAGCGGTCTGCACCAGCCCTTCTCCAGTATGCAAACATTACCAGGAACATGGAAGAACAACCATATATGAACCAAACACAATAAACGTAGTTAAGATTGATATAATAAATCAAATTTGAATCCAACCCATTCAGAATAATAGATTTTAATTTGTTCTTTATAGTGACACTATGTAAATTTGATAGCATAAAAATAGTTTTAAATAAACCTTTGATCAAAAAGTATTTCAGGATTAATATTAATCGAATATGGTAAATAAGCCTGCATAAATTAAAATATTAAACTATAAAAATATAAATTTTATTTTTTCACATCTTTCTTTTCCCATGATTTCATTTAGAAGAAAGTATTGAGAGAGGTTTTAGAACTAAACAATTTTCCACATTTCAAGTACTAGCACATATTTTTATAATTATCGGTTAAAAAAACACAACTGAAATCTGAAACAATTTTCTAATTTAAAAATAAACATTTTGACTGAGAGTTTATAAGATTTATTTATCATATTAATCCTTGACGGCAAAGTATCATAGAGGTATGTGAACACACCTCACGTGGAGATGTCTCGCGGAGGAGTACTACTACACATGTTAACGGACCCAACAAACACGGAGCGCTTCGGAGAACAGACGGTTGAAGAGGTCTTTACGCTCCTTCAATCCTTGGGAACCAAGAATACATAATATTCCAGACAGTCCTGCGGAAACCCGGAGAGTCCGCACCTGAAAATTCAGGAGTAGGGAGGGTAAGGACAAAGAGAGATTTTGTTCCTTTCCTCCATTTGAATTGTAGAACGAGCTGGGCGCTAGCAGGAAGGAGTATCTTTGAATGGATAGAATCATCGCAGTAACCACAAAACAAAGAGAGAGAGAAAGGTATGGGCAAAACGTCCGGACATATACACACACCGGGAGGGGAGAAAGACAGAGTTGTTGAGCAAACATGGACCACACCTAAAACCAACTGCTACTACTCCGCTTTCAATGTGGATTATCGGAAAGCAGATCAAATCCAAACTTCACGTAGACACAGAAAGTGCAGAGAGAAGTAAGAGAGGTGGATATTTCGAGAGAGAGAGAAGGAGAGAGGGTTGTGGGGTTCTGCACGCGCAAATATTCTTTCTTCAAAGGTCTGTATTACCAAACAGGGGTGTATAAAACTTCATTATCAGGTTAACCCAAGTTTTTTTAATACAAAGGTAAGTCCTTATTTATTTTATTTTAACTATTAAATTGAATAATATAATTGTAAAAAACTTTTCAGAGAACAAAGATTTTTTTTTCAAATAACACATGTTTGATGTGCGGTGAGGCAGAAGGGAGCGCGAGTAATTTTACGGTTTTTATAGCATTACTTTTTTTGACCAAAAAAATCAAATATTTCTCCAGTAGCAGCATAGAGAGTAGTTTTCTGCACATCCGGATATCAACCAATTTTGAATATCTTTCAAGGGTGTCCTGGAATTTTGTCAAAACCTTTTTCTCTTTATTTAAAAAGTTTTGACAAAATTCCAGGACATCCTTGACAGATATTGAAGATCTGTTGATATTAGCATGTGCAGAAAACTAAACTCTATGCCGCTACTGAAGAAATATTTTATTTATTTCGGCCAAAAAATTTATAATCTATAAAAACTGTAAAATTACTTGCGCTCCCTTCTGCCACACCTTAAAAATAGCTTTTTTAATATCTAAGATATGATGAAAATGACAAGTAATCAAGAAATACTTGGCAAAGCCAAAAGTGCACACCTATTTTATTACTTTTTTGCTGTTGTCTAGATTTATATTTTTGAAGAAAAATCTAACCACAAGTTATCCAATTATAATGTATTTTAATATAATTCTATTCTGATAGTAGATGAAACGAATACAAAAAAGTGCTAAATGTGTTAAAATTTGCAACCTGTAAAGTGTTTCCATTCCTACATACACTGTACATACCAGTGGACAGCTGCACAGGGCAAACCTCTTTTATGTTTATTTATTTCTAAATGAAGTTCAACTTCAATTTCAAAAAACCCTACACTTTTCTTTGGTTTGCAATATAAATTTCCGAAGCTGAACTCATTTTATTAACACACACTTGCGAGAGTGGATTGAGTGAGAAAATAATACACTCATCTTGAACTAGACTAAAGCGTGGTGTTGGGTGTGGGCATAGTGAGTTTCAAACAAAACATGTATCACCAAATTTAAAATCTCACATTATTTTATCATAAAATGCATCCTTTTTGGTGATATTTGGAAAAGTATACTCAGGTAAAATAGTCGCAAAAGATTAGTTGTCAAATTAAAAACTTTTATTTGAAGGTGTGGGTTTCCCTTTCATCTGTGAATGGCCCTACAAACGAACTCAATTGTGTGATATGATTCAACCCGGTTTGGACAGTGACGTTAAAACCATGTATAAACTTAATTACATTATTACCAAGGCCAAATTATCTAATACTCCAACGAATTCAATATCGGACTAAAACAATAGAAGTCTATAATCTCTCCCAATCCCTCCAATTCTGCTCTACTAAAACAACGGGAACAGGAAATAAAAGGTGAGCTTTAAACCCAGTCTCAACAAACGGAAATGAGGAATATTTTTTTCTCCCCGTTTCTCCAGAGCCTGCCTGAAACCCAAGATGTGAATTACAGTTTAAACAGTGGGATCATCTCTGCGGTTAGGGTAGAGAGTCAGCGAGTGAGAGCGAGAAATTCAGAGAAAACAACTCCCCAAGGGAGAAAAGGTGCGTATGAATGCTCCTAATCCCTCTCCCCTGTCTCTTCCACACAATCAGCACCACCAAAACCATCCTCCATCACCCCCCACACTCTTAATACCTTCGCACGGATGATGAATCCCTACCACCCGATCTCTCTCTCTCTCTGTCGCACGCGCGAGCGGCCTGCGGCAGTCTTTTGTCAAGGATCGGGGACTTGGATGACGCGCTGGAAATTGGATGTCACTTTGAGGTGTCAGCAGTGTTTTTCCTCTCGCGAGGAGCCACCCTCTTTTCATCCCCCTCCCAGTTTTACCCTTGGGCGGTGCGGATTACGCAGCGAGAGGAAAGGTGTTTGGGAGAGATTTCTCACCCCTCACTCCCCCTTCTCACACTTTACAACCCTATAACCGCCTACTGAGCTGTTTATCAACACTGAGGTGAATGCCAAAATAGAAGGTGGAAAGTGAAGAGACCAGGGACTCACTGAAGAGAATCACTATATATTTTAAATAAACTAAATAGAAGTAGAATTAGAGTGGACAACCAAAGTGATTAAGAAGAAGAAGCAATAAAGAAGGTATATAACAATCCAAATACCTAACTGTTCAGACTAGATCTGCAGTTGTGACACCAGTTTAATAGCATTTAGTACACACGTTGATGGACATCTAGTTACAAGATTACGAGAATGTCGAGGTTAAAATACCGGTTGGTTATACTGACGGTGGATATCCTAAATGCCCCCTCTAGCTTCCGTTACGTAAACGCGGTTACGTCTTGTATGAATTCTACCTTCTTTATCCGTATCCCATTTATGTAATTAAATGGGGGGATAGCTCTGACGGGTAGTAATCTATATAAAGTGTTAAAAGTATATAAATTGTAATTAACTTATAATTTATGAAGAAGTTCTTATTCGTGCAGCTAGAATTGAGTATCCAATAAGGATTTCTTAGAAATATCTTAATCAATACATTAATCCTTTTCTAAACAACAAAGAGCTTGTTTCAAACACAAGAACAAAGCATTGAATGCCAATTGTTGTCGTGAAAGTAATTAAATTTTGTTCGGTGTAACACCTCTCGATTTATCACAATCGTAGTTGAAAGATGCTAAAAAGTAAAATGTAAACACACAAAAAAGCAATTGAACAGAGGTAGAGAAAACATCGCACTGAGAAGTTAATGAAACAAAAAAAGAGGAATTCATCGAGGGGAAAGAGGAAACAAAGACGAAAGAAAATTTGTAAAGAGAAACTAACACAAACGAAACACAGACAAAAGAGTGTTTGGAACAAAACAACGGAGTAGTGAGATGAAGACTCATGAAGAAGAGGCCCTTCTCACCGGGTTTGAACACGACAGAAAATCTATTTCTCTTTTAATCGTGACGTGTCACTCGCAACACCATTGTTCGTAGGGGAGATTGTGGCTGCAGGTGAAAATCAAATATCATCTTAGCACCCGCTAGATTAAGATAGAAGAAATCTGAATAGTAAAATTACCGTCAACTTGGCATTCCTAATATTATTGTGAGGAAAAAAACACACCAATTTTTACAATTAATTTATAAAGGCCTAATTTTGTAAGAATTAATTAGTATTGCATGTTTGATTGAAACTTGCTCAAATTTTGGTTGAAACGAGAAAATTAATATATGAATAATTAAAATTGTATTTTAGCACTCATTATATTAACGTAGAAGGGGACTATACAGAGTCTTATATAAGGTGGGAATGTAGCTAGCATAAGGTTCTTTATTTAAAACATCGGCTGAAAGTTTTTTTAGAAACGTTTGATAAAACTTTTTTTATACAATATAGGCCTAGTATTACTAAGCAAATAAAAAATATTCCCGAATAAGTTGACATTAATGATTTTCAGACAATGTTTACAATAAATAACCTTCTACTAGCTGTCATCTACTTACATTCCTACCGTAGATGGAGTATAGTAAGTTATAATTTAATTTCTACATATTATATTAATACAACTATTTTGAATATACATAATTTGTTATTCCTTTATTTTGAGTTAGAAACTTCAGATAGCGTCCCAACATAAACTCACTTTCAATAGATAAAACATGATAGCTTTATTCCTCAAGATTGCCTAGTGGGTTAATATTTGTATCGACAAAATAATTGTTAACACACTTTCATCACTAATACGTTTGGTGTTTCATAAAAATCTGTATGGTGTTCAATTTGTGAGATTTAAAAAAAAAAATTATTGACACGCACGTTTTTAATTTAGGTATGAGTTTTTAAACGCAGCTTTCAATAAATGTAAATAAATATTAATATATTGTACGTTCTACCGCACAGACTTTACCTCTCCTTTATCTAAAAATGAAGACATATGGACCTAAAACTCAAAAGATTTGTGAAAAGAAATAATAAACATTGTGGAAAAAAGGAGCACATTTCACCAAAGAACATAAGTGAAATAATATACAATGTTACAGATAATTACAGTGAAAAAGATAGCACCAAAGAGCATAACTCCCCATTTTCCAGACCACAATTTAAAAAATATATTTATTTATAGCTCAAAAAATATTGCTTTTATAAAAATATACTTCAAATAAAAGTTTTATATATTTTTAATAGTACTACAATTTTACAACTTTTATTTCGTATCCCAAATAGTTTCGAAGATATGATCTAAATCGGAAATTTCCGCTTGTGTCAGGTACACTCAAAGTCATTTTTCATAAGAAAACGAGAATTTCCATTTGGTTTGTAATGTTAAACAGTGCCTAGATACAAAATCTTTAGAGCGGATTTCGAAAATATATATTCTTTATCTTTGTTTCCGTTAGTAAACTTTGGTACCCTTGATTTTAGGGTCAGATATATAATTAAAAAAACCTTGTAAAAAAAATCTAGGTACCAAGTTTTAGTTCTGATTAGAAATAATATTTCGGCTCTGGACCAAACTACAGACACACAGACTAAAGCATCGCGAAAATCACCTTTTGTTTCAAGTGTTTATAAAATGTTGATATTTATCAACATTTAAAATTAGATTTTTGTTTATGATCTCAATATTTCTCTCTCCAAGACGTCGAGAGAAAGTATAAAAAGGATCGGAATAGTTAAGCGCTTTTGGTTTTGCCATACCCCCCCCGATAAAAGTGAATAACATTTATTTTGCAGCACGAACATTTTTAATTCTACTTATGGTTATTTAAAATATTGGTTTATATTTCACAATGCCACAAATGTAGTCCAAAAGTATATATATTTTCATTAAAATATATATATAGATAAATATGACTTCATCTCATTTCAAAGCTAAACCAATAAATAATTCAAAATCAATTTGAACTTAACTAGAAAACAGAAACTGGCACCCAACTTCAAGATGGGGATGTATAGGATGCGAGAAAAGCCAGTGTTTTTGCAGTTCTTATAGCAACAATTTTGGCACAAATAAATAAAAATATTGCTTCAGTACAGATATAAGAGTTTAATTTTCTTCACATAGTGATATAAACAGTTGTTGAA
The DNA here is from genome assembly GCA_902151425.1 of Timema shepardi. Classification (NCBI taxonomy): domain Eukaryota; kingdom Metazoa; phylum Arthropoda; class Insecta; order Phasmatodea; family Timematidae; genus Timema; species Timema shepardi. Next base: position 245,418 of record CABFVX010000218.1, on the reverse strand, counting down.
TATTTGTCATGAGCATAACGGCATTAGATGATCATCTTTTTAAAGGAAGAAAAAATGTAACATTAAATGTCAGGGAACCCTTGACAGATATTAAATAACTGTTGATATCACTACTATGTGAAGAAAATTAAGCTGTATGTTTGTACTGAAGCAATAAACTGATTTATTTTGACAAAAAAAAAAGTATTGCTATAAAAACTGCAAGAATATTTACATTTTCTCGCATACACTCCTTAAATTCCCACCTTAATTAGTTATATTTATGTTGACACTATTAATTTTAGGATTATACAATATTCTACATAGTTCTTATGTTTTACTTCTATAACGCGAAGGGCTGACACAGGCCTCAGTCCCATCTTGTTTGGTGGCTTACTTAAATAAATATCCATTACAACAAAGTACAAACTCAGTTCTTATTTGTATATTTATTGTAATCAAGCCTAATATTAACATAAGTTGGAAAATAGCTGAAATTGTTTGTGACTTCAAATTGTTCAAATAGATCTAAATAATATAGAACTCGGAAATAAATACTAATGATGCATGGAATCCTAATTAGATAAACTTTTCAGCTGATCTATTTGATACACTTTGACTATTGTTGTTTGTTTGGATAAGAGGCGAGGGAATTTTATTGTGCTCTTTTCGGCCTCAAGATAGTCAGGGACATTATTGGGACTCCTTAAAAACTCTGCGTATTTTGAAGTTTGCTTTTTAATGAAAAGAGTGAACCGTGGGATACATTCATAGGAGCGCTTAAGTTTGCAAATACTGGATACAAATTGGAGCTTTCACACTCAATCAAAGAAGTGGCGCTGCCTCGGGTCTGAGTACATGATTATAGTTGGCTTCGCTGCTGATGATGACCACAAAAAGTGGCGCTAAAGATTTCTTAAGAATAGTAGTTTATTCTTCTTGTAAAAGTGTATATTCTAGTTTCCCGAAGTAACGAGGCTAGACCGTCATTATATTGTGGGGAAGAAACCACTTCTTGTATTTATATACGCAAGTGTGGGTGCAAATCCTTCTAAATTGTTCCTTCCTCATGCCTAACGCAGTAGTGTAAAATATGCGGAAAGAGCAGACCGATAGTGAGACGTGGTGCACGGTATTCTTTTTCTAAACTTAAGAGATGTTTACAGCCGAAACGCTTTGCATAAAAATTATTACGTCCAAACGAAACAAAGACACTGAAGGGCGGGAGGAGTGGGGGTAAGGGAGTGCTAATAACTTGCCTGAAGGTAGACAAGGCTGGCGTGGCGCGCGGGGTGTTTGTGCGAGTAATTACATGTCCAATACAAACTTATCATGGAGGGGTTGCTGAGGGTGTGCGCTCCATACATCCCTTACTACTTACTTAATTTCCCCGAGGGGACACGTTTGACAATACTTTCACACAAAAGTTTGATAAGGAAATACTGTGGTAAAAGAAAGATACCGACTAATTCAGTTATACTTATTATATTAATCATAAACATTCGATGTAGGCCTATGTACTTGGATCCGTGGGAAAAAATAATAGGAATATAATAAAATTAATAGTTAAATAATAATAAAAAATTTACTTAGCTTTTTTTGGGGGGTAGGGTGGGGGTTCCATGTCCTACAACCCGTTTTGACTAGCCATATATTTACATTAATTTGTTAAGTATGAGAAAGGTATAGTCATGAAAATGCACCCGAATTTAAAAATCTAGGAAAAAAGGATTAGTACAATATGCAGGTATTCTAACTCGACCTTATCGTACCCAATAAACTATACTAAATTAAACTGACGCCCTTGTCTGTGTAGCCCCCGATACGGTTAACGTTTTGGTGATAAATTCCACTATTAATATTATAAAATAAATGACAGTATTACAAATATAAAATAAATAGTTATTGTACATCGTAGTTCAAGACATACCTGCTGTGAATCTCCAAATTGGCTCAAGTGGTTTAGTCAACTTACCTGAAAAGAAAGAAAAATGAACAGCATAAGGAAAAAAAAGAACACCAACAGCAATAACAGTCAATTTTAAATTACATTTATGAAGTACACACGAAAGAAAAATGTTCCCATAGTATATTTATTTCTTTACTAGAAGCTTAATTTCATTGTGAAACACCAAAAACTTCATTGACAATTAATAAAAATTAAAATGATTACATAAAGGTAAAGTGGCGCCCTAAAACTCATTCCTTCAGATTATAGCTTTATAAAATTTCTCCCCGGTTGAGCTTTTATTTTTACAACTTTTACTTCGTTCCCTCTGGAAACAAACACAACTGAATATGGGTACAGCTAATTTAAATTGACTCAGGCCAACACATAGAGAAAGAATGTTTTTTTTACCATAAAAAAGTAAATAATAGCACCGTAAGCCTATTCAGGCCATATACTCTTTTCGTGGGTACACAATAACTTACCACCCCATGTGTGATTTAAAACAAAGGGAAGAGGGTGGGAGGGAAAGGTTCGGTGTTTTAACTAGATGGGTGGGTTTTTTCTCTCATACTTTTATCGCTCTTGTTAACGATTGTAACTAACATATTGACGTAATAATGGAGAGTACTTCATTCTCACATCGTTAAAAAATATTAATGTGAGTGTGAACGAGGGGCTATAGAGAGGCCAGTCACACTGCCATGTAGTATTCGTTGTCATAGCAAGCCGATAGCTGGCAGCTGCGGGCAACAGCGGATCAAGCGCCACACAAGAGAGGATCTAGTAAGTAATGTGTGTGTCCAACAAGTATTTTATGGGTAGGAGTTTTGTAACAATCACATTTTAAAAAAAATGTTTTTAAGCCATCATTTGACACAAGCGGTATTGTTAACAACTGTTGCCATATTTGGAGGGAACATTGAAACACCCCCCTTCGGTGGCCGCATAGTCTAAAAGTCTCTGGACTGCCGATGACAGGGAGATCGGGACTCTAATCTCGGTCAGGTGTATTAAGGGGGTGGTTTCCTTACTGGTTTTCCACGCACTCTCTCTCTATCTCTTTATTTTCGCGTAAATGCGTGAGCAGTTCCTCTAAAATGCAACCTTCCTCAATATTAGTAAATTAGAGTAATAAATAAATTTAATGTACAGCCCCAACGGGCTTCAAACCGAACTTTCTCTGACGCGTTCAGGCCATCATCTGAAAACCAACCACTCAACGCTCGTGACAACGTATGAGGTCTAAAAATAAACCGAACTTACTTTGAAATTAACCTGATGTGCTGATTTTTAGTCTAAGAAAGCAGGACAAGGAAGATTCACTACGCTTACCCTGAAATGTAGTAAGCAGTCTTACCTTGAAGGATTAGATCATGGTCCTAACTTATAACCTACACCATAATGGAACCGATGAAGGTGAGTTTGTTACCTTTCGGGGTAAACGCAGTGTACTGTACATTATGAGTAAATGAACCAACACCCACCCGAAGATATTTTTTTTTAATAAGACCACAACCAAGGTTATTAATTATTACAAGGGGGAAGGATAAATAAGGTTGTTTAGAAGAAGTGTAACAGCATTAGGGTGAAGAGAGAATGGAATAATACAATGATACATCACATGCTGGAAAACACACCTTCAGTATAGCTGGCTGAGGTTCGAACCTCAACCGACTATCTACTGTAGTTTATTTCAAGCTTGGGGGGCGTTTAAGTATTACGTAAGCACCTTAGGGGGGAGGGAATCTTTGCTTATTTTTGCTGACAAGGGGGAAGGGAGATCTGAAAAATACTTAAAGTAAGAGAGAGAAGGGTAAGAATGACCCATTGACCCCTCCACACCAAATGGATACATAATAATTAAAAGTATCGAGACGGAGAATCAAGGAACTTGGTCATCAGATTAAAAATAGCTTAGAGTTTTTTATAACTATAGTAATTCATGTATTTACTAATCATATTTTTTTAAATATAATTTCAATATAGTGTATATTAATATGTTTTAATAATATCATAACTTTTTAAATATTACCTGTTAAGTACAATAAATTTAAATCCAGTTCCAACAGTGATTATGGTTGATTATTTTGCACCATTAATTTAATCCTCTACGTTAATAGTTACCAATAATTGAATAACAAAAAAAGGTTTATTTCTCTTAACAAATTTAAAAAAGTTACCAAATATAATGTAAGTATGACAGAGGGGAGAAGGGGGAGAAGAGCGTTTGCTTTTTTTTTTCTTACAAAGTAGGGGAGGGGGTTGGAAATAGCAAAAAATGTGCTTACGTAATACTTGAACATCCACTTGACACCTTAAAGCATGAAATCACCGGTATAGGTGTAGCATAAGAAACCGCGAACCGGGAAGTAAATAAAGGGGTATCCGGTCCGGTTGGTTTCCCGATTTCGAGTCAAGAATGCGTAGAGTAGTAGATTTATTTCTTACAGTGTATTTTTTATTTATCTTTAATACATTAAACAGTTAAAAGTATTTATGCGTATTTTTTATTCAGGCAATCCTAAGAAAATCAAATCTCTCATTTACCCGGAACATAAACACTTTTCTCAAAACATTTGAAAAACACATGAATAAAAAACGCATTGCACGTGATCACACTTGGATCTAATAACTTATTATTTTATCTTATATCATCACTGAACCATTTTATAAATTTTATTTATCTCCATAAAACCTAGTAACGATTAAAGAAATGTTTAAAAAAATATGTTCAACAAACCATTCATTTATCTATAGACCATCAAGGTATCTTTGTGTTTGTCTTTTTTTTTGTCGTTGCCAAATGCCTTTATTGCACGGGGTTTTCTAGATTGTTGTGTACATAAAGAGTCGGTATGTAATCATAATAAACACGTCACACTTCGTGCAAAGTGTTTAGCAATAACTGCTCCGCACATTAAAACTAAACGATTATTACTGTTAACAATGAAAAGAGGGGGAGATGAAGCCGAAGATAGAGAGGATTCCGTCGAGGTTGAGAGGAGGGGATGGATACGTCGAGGGAGTTGAGAGTTCGTATCCCAAGTCCGTAAAAAAAATCCTCCCTGTTATAAATAAATACGTTATAAGCGCTAGTATGACTTAAAGACAGTGTTGTAGTCGTGAATATTTTATATCTCGAGATTATGATGAATCTTGATGATTTATGTTCTCCGGATCAAAGAAAAAAAGTGTTACAATTCTGTTTGCAGTATACAGCGGAAACGGATGAATAGAGTTTGATCAATTTGATATTTAAATGTTATATAGTCATCTCCACTGTTGTTTTTTTCTATTCCAACCCTAATTTTTGATATTTTGTAAAATAACTGACTAATTTTCAAAATTTTATAAAATTGTTCTTTAAATTTTTTAAATTGAATATTTGAGTAGTGTTTTACATGATAAATAAGAATATGATGGTTAATTTTACTATTAAAAATATTGTCGATAGTTCACTAATGGCTGTTTATTAATATATAAAGTTCGTTCACGGTAGGAGTTTACCTATGAAAGGACTTTTTTCCCTACCAGAAATCTATTATATAGTAGGATATTGGTAAGAAAAAAGACCTTTCAGAGGTAAACTCCTACCGTGAATGAAGTATATAATATGTCACTTTGTCTTCGAAAAGCTTGCGATATAAATTTAAATTTTCAACCAGCATCAGAAGTGGTGATATTTTATTTATGTTGGGAGAATAGGGGGGGGGGGG
>CABFVX010000218.1:221138-239607 GCA_902151425.1 Timema shepardi | reverse complement strand
GAGGGTGGGGGGGGGGGGGTAGTTAGACAAAAAATTATTTTCAGGTTATTTTTCCCTCCTAAAGCAAATGGGGTTTCAGCCAATGTTTGGCAATTTGAATGAACCCCGAAGCTATTTAGAATGCTCCTCCCCAGCAAATAATTGATAAGAGAATTATTCTAAAAGCTAGTGGAAGTTGTCCTCACATAGGAATGTTTGAAATTAAATGCTTCTAAACGCTAACTAGAGTGGGTATCCACACACCTAGAAAAGTTTTGAAATTTGGATTCCCCTGAAAGTTATTTAAAGTGATCCATGATGCCTGAATCTTTTGAAGAATTAAATACCTCTAGAAGCTATTCGGAAAGTCTTGCTACCTAGAATATTCTTAAAATTTGGATTACCTTATAAGCTAATTAAAGTAGTCCTATTGGGACCTTTTTGAAAATTGGATGCGATTAGGAGCTATTTTGATTTGGCTTTTAATTTTATCAAAGTCAAAAATATAAGAAGGGAGTAAAATAAATCTAGAAGTGGGCAAATTTACTCCAAGGAAGGAGGTTGGAAACTTTTACATGGGGGCAATCCCACCCCCAGTTCAACCACTGCTGACCGAGATGGCTGACCAAGAGGATATTTTAACGAACCTCAGAATTCATTTATATAGTTTTCAAAATTATAGTTTCATATCCTCTCTCTAGTGAATGATGGCGATTTTTCTTTGAAATAATTATGGTCTCATAGCCTAAGGCATCACGCTCTCAATAGACTGTATTTCCAGTGACAGGTAAGTCAAGGTTCTAATCTCGACCGAGTCTACTAAGGATCACTTCGCCATATGTGATTTATCAATGTGATTTTCCCATATTATCTATATATACTCTTCTCTTGTAACCCTTGAATTAAGCCCCTTAAATTATTAATTTTCTATTAAATATATGTTCACTAATAATAATTAATATATAGTTATTATTAATCAGTTAATTTACTTAACTGATGTCGCGATGTTCGGACGTCATTATTGATAGGTATGGGTGCTCTGTCCACGGTGTCCAACAACTTTTCTAGCCAAGAAATTATAATGAAGAGTTATATTCCACAAGTTTTAAAGTATTTCATTATTCTCTGGATTTCTCATTATACACAATTGTGATCATTTAACACTCTACGGTTCAATCTCCATAGGACGTGTCTTGACAGTTAGAAAAGGCTACTTTTACGTGTTCATACGTCATGTTATATGCAGATGGTCAATTTTGTGTTTTGATATATATTATTACCTATAAAATAATATTAATAATATAGTAGCCCGCTTCAGTGGCCGAATGTTTTAATTTCAGGCGTCACTCTCACAAGAGACTAGACCAGTGGTCACCAAATGGCGGAACGTGGTGCGTCGTTTTTAAGGACCTTCAGGAGATAGTGTTGAACAGAAGAAATGATGCTATTTCGGTGGTTACCAGGTACTAGTCATGGGAAGCCAGCAATAATAAATAAGTAAAATAACTAAAAATAAAGAAAATCACGTTTTTGAATTAGTATACTTCTATAGGGCTTCAACTTGAGTCACTGTTAAAGTTTTGCCGGACCACGGAAGTATGTTGAGTTTTTAAGCCGGGACCCCTGTACTAGACTGCCGATGACAGTGAGATAGGGTTCCAATACTAGTTGGGTGTACTTAGGGTGTTTTTCCTCCCAAATGGTTTTCTACCCTATCTCCACGAAAATGCGGTCATACTTCCTCTAAATTCAACCTTATTTGTCCCTTAACACAGTATCGTAATTAGTGCATATGCATATGGTAAGATGCGGCGTAAATAAACAACATATTATAATGTTATCTTTGCTGATCACAAACAAGTTTGCATTTTTTTAAAGTCTCTTCTTACGGAAATTGAGCTGTAATGTTAATGGTACCATTTCCGAAGCAATAATTAACCTTCTATGAAAATGGAAGGAAATTCATTTGTAGGAACAAATAGATTAGACAATTTTTGTTTAATTTCACAAAAGGCAGGTACAGAGCAAAAACGCGGCTATAAATATATACAAACATAAATTACAACTTCACATGGTTTGCACCTTAATAAAACTAGGTAACACTTCATAATTGAGCGAAAGAAAAATACAATTATGTGGAATAAGGATTTGAGGCCGGGAGGAGAAGGGGGAGGGGGGTTAAAAAAATCATGCGCGGAGACTAAGAACATGCTCATGTCCGCCAATGTGAAGTGCGACCACATTGCATCGCACTCAACAGTAATCGCTTCATAAACAGTTCTTAATGTTTTTACTGTGAGAGAAAGTGCTATTACGTTCACGGCCAGTCTGCGGCCATAAAGGCGTTATTAAATTACAAGGGATGAAAAAAAGGGGGAGACAGGGGAATGAGCCAATCAAAATTAATCTTCCTCTTGGGGCAATTGGAGTTACTGCTAGACGAAAGGATATAGCGATGGGACGGTCAAGTGGTCGAGAATATGTCTATAGACCGGGGCGAGAGGTTTTCGCGGAGCAGGAGGGAGATGTGTACAATTACGGTTCCTAAGTTGGACAAACAAATTTGAAGGTGATTTTATTCAGATATTTCATCATCATGGCCAACCACCTGTATCCCGTACGTATTTTAGTTATTATTACTATTGGGTAGATAGCTCTAAAATAAACTCCATTATGTGAGCCCGCAAACTAGCTATAACGAACGACCAAGCGGCCACCCTCTTTAGTGATAATAGTGCTAACATTTGCGGATAGAAGGTGTCATGTGATCATCACAAAGAGCCCTCCAGCCATTAATCTAAATTTTCCAAACCGGAGCTGCGACCTCTTTATTCAAGTGGCTCCTCATTTGTTCTCACGAGGCTGAGTTTGGCCCCATTCCAGGCCCACTGCCTTATAGATAAATCTTGGAAACACCGGGATCGAACTCGGTACCTTTGGATCTGTACCCAGGATATCTGGTCACTTGATCATAAGGGTTAGCTCTAATCTTTATACAGTAAATTGATTGCTAACACCAAAATAAGGATTGATTTCTTAGAAAAAGGAAATTTATTTGTATGTTTAAGGGAGTAGTCATCTAAGCAAATTATGGTAAGATTAATTATTATTAATGTCTATTCTAGTTTACCAATGGCGCATACAAATAAAGTTAAGTATTAATATGTGCCTCAATTAACCAAATTAATACTTCTCACAATATTGATATATCTTCAATTAACCATATGGATAAGTTTTCCTTAAATAGCTATATTTATATCATTTTCTCAATTATCCGAATTAATAAAAGTTTTAAAATAACCATATTAACATTATTTCCTCAAATAACTGCGTTGATACCACATAATAATTTTGATAATATTTCTTCAAATTTTTTTTAAGTAACTAAACAAGCAGTCACCTATGATATTTTTAACCATTTACTAACATGTCCTCATATATTTTCTTTACCAGAACCAGTGCCACGTTTCACAGCAGGGTCAGTCAGAGAGTCAGTCTAACAAGTGGAGAAGCATCATGAGATGACAAATTTATTTCCAGTAATATAATATACCCCATTCACAGGCAGTAAAGCACGCGCAGACACACAAGAAAGTTATAGCGACCGACATCCTTACCCTATAAATTCCAGTGACTTACTAATTTTCCGAATGTTCATTAAAGTCGTTACATTTTATTCCCCGAATGACTATTTTAAGGCTACGAATATTGCTACAGTAAGATTAACAACGCAATTTTTTTAATAAGTGCAAAGGAATGAAACCGAATATAATTTCAGCCCCTTACCAAAGCAAAAAAAAAAAAAAGATACTAACTACCTCTCAACGTTGGTTATTGCTCGTCAACTCCCCCCACCATAATACACACAAAAATTACACCCACAATATAACCACTTCATGTTAAATGTTGATTACAATTTGTTCTATTAAAACAACACGGCAATAAAATCATAGCGCACCCCCATTAAGACAATAGGATTAACCCTCTCCCTTATATACTAAAACTCATGCACCAAATTCACCCCCTACCCTCCACTTCCACTCTTTTTTTCCCCCCTTTCCTCGTTACTTCCCACCACCCACCTCCATGATACGCCTAACATCCCTCAGGCAGTTATTTCTAGAATGTTATTACGAAAACCTTCTTATTTTCTTAAACCTGGAAAGCTTCGGTTCTAATATCGTCGAATAAAGGCAAAGATTTTTATACCTCCCTTCATAGTCCCTTTTCCCCCACCGCTTCTTTCTTCCTCGTCATTTCCTTTTTCACTCAGCAGCTAAGATATTTTATTATTAAGTCCGCTGGGCATCTGAAGCAAGTAAATGTGTAGTAACAGAGTTTTTTTAATGAATATTACAAGCGTGGGAGATCTTACTACCTTACCATTTGGATAGACATGAATATTGTGCATGCAAAATTACTAACTCAAGAGTTGATAAACAAACAGGAAAAAGTGCCTAATGCCATTAACTTTCATGTTTTGCTCAAATACTTGATGAACCTTTGACGCATCATGAGTCAATTTTGAAATTATAGCTCTTCAAATGCCAGCTTTAAATTTTAGAAATATAAATCAGAAATTCAATCAAGACATGTCCTATTTTCATTTTAATCTTAAATTAAACAATACTCAATTGAAAACTTTTATTTTTGCAAACTCTCGGTGTATAACATTTCTTATTCTTTTACTTATTAATGATCACAATTTATTGGGTACAGCTCCGGGAATCGAAAGGGATCTCTTCACATTTTAAAAACACTATATAGATAATAATTAGTATAATGTGTTAGGGATGAGGAAGGTTGAATTTAGAGGAAGTGTATTGCACCCTTATTTACATGGAATGAGAGTGGAAAACCACCCTCAGAACACCCGGCCACAATCGAGCCCCGATCTCCCAGTTATCGGCAATCCAGTTGTCACACTAAATTAATGTCACAGATAAACTCAGGATCAACTATTATTTTTTTCTATCTTACAAGTTTGAGTCCCATTTACATAGAAAAACCTTTTAGAAAACATGTTTTTTTGCTTAACATTGGTAACATTTAACTTATATTATTAGTTCTGAAAATTGAAAAATGACACCTGGACACGGGAATCGAACCCAGGACCTTTGGCTTAGTACGCCACTGCTCTGACAACTGAGCTATTCCAGGCGTCATCTCGTGCCCAGGGTCATTCTTCACTCATATTTTAAGGCAGAGAGTCTATGATGGACTTAGGGAAATCATTGGCTACAAATGTGTGGATAGCTCAGTTATTAAAGCAGTGGCGCACTAAATCAAATGTCCCGGGTTCGATTCCCGTGTTCAGGTGTCATTTTTCAATTTTCAGAATATGATATATATGTGGAGTGATCCCTCACTAAATGCATATATAATAGCCTCGGCTATTTGATTCTTTATATTATTAGTGTTATTTTATAGGTACTGATACTAACTTCTTCCTATGAAAATTAAATGTGATTGTCTCACAGCTTTGTACAACCAGCTACGGCTAATGTCCGCAATCGTGGCCGAGTGGTCGGTAGGACCTACATTTATATATACCTTGGTCACGGTTGACGGAAAGGTCGTGATTAGAATTCCAGTTGGGGCATTATTTGGTGGTTTTCAACATTTGGTTACTCGCCCCAATGCAGATTAATTAGAAACCCTTTTGTCGAATGAAATACTATGCTAACTAAACTGTTGAAACTTATGAAAGTAAATATACATGTTTTATCTATTTTAATTTTAAGTATAAACGTGTTTATTTCCTCCACACGAGCTATGGAGAATATAAATAACTTATATAGTATTTTAATTATAGCTGTCTAATATTTTACAACAATTTTGCATCCAGCACCAGAAAGAAATAATAAATTTGGCAGCGAAGGAAGCAAACAAACACAGTGCATGCAAAGCAAGCAAGTTCACTTGTGCGGTGACGGCGGGCTGATTTGCATGTCGGCGGGCGAACTACCAGGGTAGCAGGAGAGCGGTAGGAGGTGGAAGAGCAGAAAGAATTGCACCTCGGAGACTGGTGAGAGATGAGTAGAGCGCCAGGCGCTTGGCCGCCATACAAATGACGCTGTAATTATGTTACCTGATTCTTCTTCGCAAAGCGAGAGAATCACAAAACTTTTTTATTTACACCGAACCGAAGAATAAAACACGCGATGAATGGTAAAACTTTACAGAAAGGGAGGAAAGGGGGAGAGTGGAAAGAAAGGGGAAGAAGAGGAACTTTTGATTAGAAAACACCGCAGTGGGCTCCTGGGAAGGAGGGGAGGAAATGGTAATACGGATCATGTATCCAAAGCAGTAAACATCCCGTAAGAAAGATATTCTTTATAGAAGATGAGAAGAGGTATAATTGCAGGAATGAATGCACACAAAAGTACACAAACAGTTCCATCAAACAAATGACGAGATCTATTAGAATTAATTCAACGTTTTAGTTGAGTAAAAACAAAAGCATTTTGAGTTAACTAAAATATTAGTCAAGGGTGAGATGGAAGGAAACGTGAATTTTGCACTATTTATAGCAAAACAAAAAATGTGATGGCCAAAATAAATGAAATGTTGAACAGGTAAATATGTTTAGTTTAATTTTCTACGTAAGCTTATAGGTATTATCAACAATTATTGAGTATCTGTCATAACTATTAAACCATTTTCTGATAAACATTTTAGGTTAGTAAAGAAAGCTATCAGCGAATTCCAGGATTCTCATGAGAATATTAATAAAGCTGTTGAGAGTATTACTATGATTAGAAGATTAAACTAGATACATTTACTGAGGACCAAAGACGTTCGTTTGAAAAAAAACCATGACGTGAGCCTAACGCAACCCTCCGGCCATTAATCTCATTTTTTTAGACCAGAGCCGCGACTTATCTATACAAGTAGCTCTAAATTTTGTTCTCACGAGGCTGAGTTTGACCCCGTTGCAGACCCACTGTTTCACATAAAAATGTGGGAACTTCCAGGTATCGAACCCGCAACCTCTGACAACAAAAGCCGTCTTTTCATTATAAAAACTGCAAAAAAATTAGCCTTAACTTCCGTTTTATTTCATTTCACCTTAATTATAAGTATTCAAATATAGTTTATATCTCTATGGGTATAGTTTTCTTTAGTCTGATTGTATAATCACATTATTTCTAAATTATATAAAATAATCATCTATAGCTCAATAAAAACATTACAATTCGATTTCACAATTACATGTTTTTATAAACAGATAGTGAGTTGTTTTTATATCTTGAACATTACTATTCCCTTATTTATAAAATAACATTTTGATAAGATCAAAAATGGTATAAATGGTCCTACACTTCCCACCAAAATGTGACTAAATTTTCATTAGAAAATAAAAGCGTTGCGGAGAAACATTCTACAGACAGATTAAGATAGAAATACACTTTTTTGTTATTTATAAAATTTACTAAAACAAATTTTACATTTCTACGTTAAGCATGCGTTCTGCAGCTAGTCCATTTCTATAGATGATATTGATACCTATAAAGTGAAATCTATGACATCTGGTAAAATGTTATCAATATTGACAAGGGAAAAAAAATAATTCTAAAAGTTTCTTCCTGCCAAAATCCTTCTATAGCTACATCCCCCATCCTTCCCCTGACTCATCCAACCTTTGATCGTTACTTCTCAGGAAATAAACCCCCAGTTAGTAGGGAGAGTATTTCATCACCATAACCTCTCCACCGCGAGAACATTTAGCGTTCCACCTTCCTCTACCAAGTCGTATTATTTAAACACCCGTGTCACGTAGCGACGGAACTAAATACCTTCTTTTCCCGCCAACATTTCCTTAAAAAATAAGAAGACCGGGGAGGGGGGAAAGAAAGAGCGAACAAGTTCATAAGGTCTATATTCGTATTTTCATTAGATATGCACCGCGCGCTTGTCAACAACAGCTACCCGGCCCTCAACTGCCTTTCTCTCCGGCTTGATAATAACAACGTAATGTGGAAGTTGACGGCGTGGGTATAATATTTGGACGACCGGCGTCCCCCCTAACCCCCCNCCCCCCCCCACACTTGTTTTAATGGGGCGGATGCTACGGAACCTCGAGGAACGTGTGAATTTTCTTGGCATCCACAACTGTCTCCGGTCTTCCCTTTTTTCCCCTTCATATTTGTCGAGAGATAAAGAGCGTAAGTCCTCGTTTTTCTGCCCTTTCAAGTTTTATTGGCTTCGTGGGATAAAGTTTTGAATCTTTGTTTCATCGATGTTGTGAATGCCCTTTTTGTGTGCGTTTGTTCCATTTATGTGCTTGGAATTGGTGTGAAGTTTAAAAGTAAGTTCATGGTCGTAAAGTGGAGACCAGTTTTTATCTTTTTTCAATGAAGCGTGGATTTGACCAAGTCAAAAGGTAGTTTTGTTTGTGTAATTCAATTCGTGATTAATAAATAGTACAATAGTAAAATTATAGCATTTAGTAACATGGTCTACTAAATAAGGGGACATTGGGGTTCAAATCCTAGTTGGGTATAATGAGGGTGGTTTTTCCTAAATAACTTACCACTCTCCTCCCAAGCAAATGCGCGTAGATTAGGCCTACATCTAAAATGCTTCCTTCATCAACCCTATACTTTAGAGTTAGAGAATATAACTTATGCGTGCATATAACCTAAACAGGAAGTAGGACGCAGTTATAAAAAAAAACATAATGCGCAGCATTAGATTTGTTTTTGTATCTGACTCCTCCTTCAGCTTAGCTCAGTCGGTAGTACGTATGTCTGATTAAGAAGCCCGGGTTCGATACCCAGTGTGACCTGGCGGTCTAGGGGTAAGGTGTCAGACTTCTATGCTGGCGGCCGGGGTTCAATCTTCGGTCCCGGCAAAGATTTATCTGATCACCAAACCCTTCCTTCACATCTGACAAGACATCTTGTGAATGTGAGGAATGCCAGGCCTCCACCGTGGTTCGGATTCCACGTTAAACTGTAGGTCCTCCATTTCATCTCACAATCACCCTACCATTACACATTAGCGTAAGTGCGTATAACCCGAACGGGTAGTAAGACGCGGTGCTAATAATAATAATAATAATAATAATAATAATAATAATAATAATAATAATAATAATAATAATAATAATAATGATACCCAGTGTGGCCGAAACATTTATCATTCGTGAATACAGGGCTTTCCCTTTCACAGTGAAGAATTAGGCTAACAGCCAAAGAATTGGTGTTTGTGTCCGTTTTAAATTTTAAGTTAACAAGTCTTGTGCTGATATAATAAGTCAATTCACGAAGTGTAAGTTAAATACCCCGAAAAATAAAAAAATCTAGTTTTTTCCTACCACAACCTAAGTACACCCGGACGGGATTCGAGCCCCAACCTCCCCAACCCCGGAAAACCAGACTAGACTGATGCCTTTGTCGGCTTACCCATCGATGAACACCTAACATAAAGGAATGCTTATGCAAGTATGTGATGGAGTAATAGGAACACGAGTCATCCTATGACTCAGCCACCAGAAGTCAAAACTGCACCCACGTGACTATCAAAACAAGGGACCGAACACTGCCCGCTCTACCCCAACAAAAATAATGTGATGACAAAACTGACGAATTGCGGATTCCACGTTTATCACGGCTCCAAAAAATAAGTTGATGTCATCAGAGTCTGAATCAGATTATGAGTCCTCTTCCTATGATTCAGAGGTTTATCTACCTGTATAGCTTGGTGACGTAAGTGCTGACAGGAGTTTTGTCTGGGTTTATCTAAATGAATAAAAACTTTAAACAATCTAATGAGCACGCATGAAAATGACTTAATTAAATTAGGTTGAGCTTAAACGTGTCTCTATTGTAAATATTTAAAAATAAAATGAAGAGTAGCTTTAATATAGTTCAGTAAGGAAAGCAACTAGTTTATAGTTAATTTTTAAAGTAAAAATATTAATTAATTTCTCTAAACACATTACCTTAGCTTTAAACTCCAGACTCTGAACTAAGAGGTCGGGTTTCAGACACAAACGTGGTCATTCATTGAAGGTGGTTTGTCATTGTAGGTGTCTGATGGTTTATTTAATTATAATTCGCCTTCTTCATATTTGTTATTACCGTGTATTACTAATTGTTCGTGTTATACTCATAGATGATAATTCAACTGATGCTGATAGGGATGAGGAAGGAAGCATTTTAGAGGTATTCTATCCACATTTGCATGTAAGGAAAATGGGAAACCATTTAGGAAAAAAACCTTCAGTAGGCTCAACACAGGGTTTAACTCTGATCTCCTCGGCATCATCAGGTTATTCTAACACAAGAGGAACGCTTTATACCATTCAGCGACTGAAGCGGGTAGTATTTTTTAAGTTCAAATTTTTAATAACAACACAATGGGAACCTAGTTTACTAAAAAATATTTACAATTCAACGTAAAACTTATAAGGTAAAAGTATAAGAAAATTTGTACTTGTCTGATTATAAAAATCATTAAAATAAATGGTTAAATACACTTGTGCATTACAATAAATCTAAGAGAACTTGGTGCAGCGGAAGTACTCCAAAATATAATCCATATCTTGAGTTCCAAAAAGATTTCCCAGATAAAGTTTTTTAGTGGAGGTGGTACTTCATTAATATACTTTAAAATACGTAATAAAATGGCAATGGGCCTAGGTAAAAACTTCTATTTTCTAAAAAATAGAAACTACATATTTCACAGCCTCGCTAAAGTTATTACCTTCTCTTCTATTCCAACTTTATCTGCCATGAAAATAACTTTTCACTATGTAAATTTCTTATAGAGAAGCAATTCACTTTACAAAAAGAAAAACTGGAAAGCTATCGGCTAAGAGATGGTTTTATGTAAAGTCGTTTGAATCACCTTTAAGAGGCCATTTTCTTCTCTTCCTACAAGTCCATTAATGATGAATAGGAAGGGAATCGTTTATAGCCTCTTAAACACAAGAAAGATGTGAAGATTTCATCCCAGTCTCGGAGCATAACTTTTTAGGAGAAGATTGAGTGAGTGATTCATTATATGTATGGAAAGTTGTTCGAAATAAAATAACCCCTTTATGCGGTCATAATAGCTTGTTAACGGGATCTAACAAGCCCGATGACCAACTGGAAACCACTTTACTTTATAAGAAAGATCAAATGGATATTTAATTTAAGGACGTTGCTTTACCTGTGACCTAGTGCCAAATCAAGATATGTATTTCCAGGTTTATGAGTATATGTTGTATTCGGCTAGTCTAAAGGGCGCCCCAAAAGTTCAACATTACTCTACTCTATGTACTCTATGTAATATATATATATATATATATTACATAAAGTATTTTGCTTTATAATTGAAGAAAAATATGTTTTTATAAAAATTTACCCTGAACCGGCAAATGACACCTCTAATATACAAAGGAGAGAGTACTATTTCGAGTGCGTTCGAACATGGTCGGGAATGTTCGTGTTCGCCCATTACAGCTAAGATATTAGGGACGCCAAAAGAAAAATAATATATTAATTTTTTCAATCCAAATATTGTCGGTACAGTATTAGAGCCCCACGAGCTAACAAGAGACAGAAACTTTGGCCCTCTTACCTTACAAGATTGAAGACCACTGGGATTAAGATTTGATCGCAAATCGTGAACACACATCTAATACTATTGAAATAAATAGAGATTCCAACCCAAGTGATTTAAAGAGTTATTTTAGAATGAGTCTCTATATTTTTTACCGAGTTTTTGCGGATGGTGGTTCCCAGAAGTCATAAAGCTCTTCTTTCTCTTCGGCCATGGCTCATGTTATTTAAACAAATACTTTAAAGGTTTACTCACTATGATAGATGTAGATTCGATTATGGATAATAAAATACCGACGAAAATATTGCCATACCCTTCACACGTTCATTATTACCGGCATTATTACTGTCAAATTGGCAAATACTAACGTGAGTTTTCGTCAGTGCATCAGTATACTGACAAACCGTCAGTACCTGCCTCACACGATCAGTAATACTGCCAGTATACGAATACTGTGTGTAGTATTGAATTGAAAGTTGAGGCTCCCTTTGAAGATATAACATTGAAACAAAAACCATAAATTCTTAAATAGTTCTAAACATTGTTTCACATAACATTTAAGAAAACATTCTAAAGTAGCTTAAAGTAAAGAGTGGTAATAATTAATGTTAAGACTTAGATATAAACCCGGGCATGGCTATAGCAAAATATATATATATATATATAGATTTTCAATTTAAGGAATTAGATAGTTTTAAAATTGGTATATTAAAGTCATTTAATTCATCTACAAATTTTAAAACTATCTAATTCATTAAATTGAAAATCTTTATATATTTTATTATAGCTATTCCTGGGTTTCTATCTAAGTCTTAACTTTAATTGTTTCACATACTTTCAAAATTATTTTCTTGAGCTCAAAGTGTTTTTTTTTTGTAATCTTTTTTGTAATCTTCTACAACTAGGGCTATTTTGTATATTCGCGAAAAGTCCCGGTAGAAATCCTGTAGGGGGATTATAAAATATGTGAGGCAGGATAAACAGCTCATTTTCTTCCTTATATATATATATNATATATATTACTTTGGCGTCTAAGTGTGATAGTGCTTAGAGTGCTTTGCTTATGTGCGTCAGATTAAGATGCAACATGCTTCGTAAACTAGCTTCGAATTCACTAAGTAGGCAACGTCGTTAAAAACAATAGAAGGTAAAAACACATACAAATAATTATTATGGTTTTTGCATTGATTATAATAAATTTATCCCGCACCGGTAGCTTGCTTGTGATGGAGATGTAGGAGTTTCAATCTCATCAAGGTGTAATTCAGTCTGTTTATTCTTTTAATAACTTCCCATTACCCTTTCACACAAATTTGACATTTCTTCTAAAATTCTAATTTTTTCCCTCTACTCCTTAAATTAAGACCTTAATAACAATCTTTTTAGGCCTAATAATTAAAAAAATTGCTAGGCAACTAAACCATAGCTTGCATGGAAAGAATACAGTAAACCACATCGTAACCAGCTTAAAAAAAGAAAATCCACTTGAGATCTAAGATTACCCCCTAATATACTTATTAAGAGCCTGGTGTATTAACCATTTTCCTTTCTCCATCGGTCAATAAAAAAGATTTTCTGTTCAATTCTATTTTTATCTCTCACCAAGCATTTTTACTAAATGTGAAAAATTTGAAGAAAAGTTGAAGGCAAAGCCAAAAATTATATTTATTCTAACTTTAACGTCTTTAAAATATAAATAAACCCAAATGAAGGAAAATATCTCCAAGCGGAAAATAGAACAAGCTTAAAAATTCGCTAGACTTTAAAAGAAAGAAAACAGAATATACAATATTTTCTTAATGCTCTGAATCAAAGGATCCACAATTTACAGTTGGCCGTTGTATATCAGACCTAACAAATGAATATATGAACTCTAGATTCAACGACTTCATTGTCAGCGAAAGAGTTACTACAACAAAAATCAAGTTAAAGCTTTTAAAACCTAAAAAATTTCCACATTGGTAATATACTCGTGTTTTTTTAACTGCCATATTTTTACAGCAACGTTTTAGTTTAAATCAGAATGTTTTCGAAAATGTCGTCAAAGTGGAATCGCCTTTTGAAGCTTAGCAGACCATAACAAACAATATGTACTTCTTTTGCGACTTATTAATTACATATCTTTAAAAAATTGGCCTAAGGGTTCGGCCAGACTGACAAGCGTGTGAGCGAGTTGTTGACGAGGAGGCAAAGGTTCGAATCTTGGCTCAGTGAACTGAGGGTGGTTTTTGACAAGTGATTTATTGTTGTGGTTTTCCCATCCTCTCTCCACGCTAATGGTGGTTCTTATTTGTAAAGGCCTACATTGAAAATATCAATTTTACATATATATAATGATCTTACCAATTAAATTAGGCCATAAGTAGCAAGTGTGCTAAGCCTGTCAATAGTAATAAAAATGCAAAAATGATAAGTTTTCCTAGCACTAAATGAACCAACATATAGTAATTAATATTGCCTAGCGCCTGTAAACTAGACTGTACCGGGTCTAGCGCACGAACTTGAAATATAGAACCAGTTCTATCTTTAAAGCGCGCGCTCGGTCGCTCCAGTAGGGCCAACTCTCATTACACCCAATGTGCTATATTTTATTTTTTAGTCGCTCACTCACTCGCTCAGTCTGGCCGTACCCTTTAACCCATGAGTTCTACTGAAATTCATAAGCATACTTTGAAAAAAAAAATAGCACCACCTACACTATGTCTTAATACCCACCAGGAATAGCCCTCTTAATCAGCCCTCTATTTAATAGGGGAAAGAGTAGTCTTTTGAAGAAGGGTTCCCGCACTTGCGTGGTGGAAGAATAGGGAACTATTTTGTAAAAACAACCTCAAGACACATGGCTGAATTTAGAACTCCTGCATTCCTACCACCGGTAAACCAAACAAGACGAGACTAGCACCTTTGTCCACGTGCCCACCGGTGGAGTTTTCTGTCTACATGTCCATGTGAGTTTGTCCCTGCTAAATTATGTTATGTACCCTTCGTTTGCCCTGAAAGATAGAAATTCTGCCTTGCATTGTTCACTATGGTATAGCTTATAAAATAAATACCTAGTATAGTCCATTAAGGTATGATTGCTACCTTTCAGGGTGAACTGGGTGTGTACTTCAAGACCAATTTGATGTGTTTACCTTCAAACCGGCTTTTCTAGCAACAAGTTAACATGTAATTATTGCTTAAGGTACAGTATCTATATTAATAAAATGAGTGTGTGTGTCTGTCATTAGATTTGCGTGATATCTACCTCACGCTGAGGTCTGAAGTTTAAAAATTAGTAGCCCCTATGCACGAACATGTGCACCTCAAAGCAGGAATTTCAAAATTGGAATTTGAAATAAAATGAAGAGATATTTTTCTGTCTGTTTAAAGCAAATAAAGCGTTGCCAGGGGTAACCAAGCGATCCATTGCATGGTTACCACGGTAAATGCTGGCTACTTCTGCTAGTTAAAAATAAGAACAGGGGAACGAGATAGATAATAATTAATTGGCAGAATCAGAGTAGAACCAACTACTCCCAAGGAAGGTAGACTGCCCTCGGGGCCTTTCAAACAGCGCACCATCCACAGTGTATCAGCGCTGACGTGCGAAACCTCGCCTTCTTCTGGCAGTGAGCTACGCACATGAGGTCAACCCCCACTCCCATCCCCCTTTACTGTTTTAATTCCCCGGAGACCAATCACACGCTCACAAACAACAGATATATCACTGGAAGACAAGGAAACTAAACCTTTTGGACATGAGGATGAGAGGGAGGAGGGGTCCCTCTAAACGGGGCGAGTGTCGGAGACAACCGGGTGGATTTATTCCGACCGAAAACAACCGCCGACAAGCTGAGGCCTACACGGTATGTCTCCCTCAGGAGATGGTGGAGGGGTGAGAGGCTGATGTGGTCGCCATCAAGGGCACCGTTTGCCCCCAAATCCCCCAACCCTATCCCCACCTCCCTCACTTTACCTTCTTTATGTGGACTGACTGATGGGACATGTATAGTCCTTTTTAATGGCTTCGTATCACAGGGCTATGGAGTATTTCCAGAGTAGCCCAAGTGGCTTAGAAACTGAGCTTCCCCACAGGTTTCGAATAAAGCAAACATATAAATGTTTTATTTTAATAACAATCTGGCCACCAGAAAAACCCTCAACCTCCCATCTGAGGTGGGCATAAGGGAGGTTTAATCTAGAGGGTATTTACCCTTTGTTTGAGTGGAGGAAGAGTGGAGAACCGCTTACTGGAAATAGTACCCTTATTACACTCAGCCGGGATTTTAACCTCAACCTTTCCATCACCAACGATCAAATGTATTGCAAAAGTGACCGCACAACCAGCCGATGCGGTCTCCTAAAGAGTTTAAACGGGAATCAAAATGTTTGTCTCTAAGCTTCACTTACACTATGCGTGATATTCGATGCGTGATTCGCGTTCGCAATTCGTCGACAATTCATCGCAAATTTTTCACTGGCCATTTTGCTTGTACCTTGTGAATATGC
Source organism: Timema shepardi (assembly GCA_902151425.1). Classification (NCBI taxonomy): domain Eukaryota; kingdom Metazoa; phylum Arthropoda; class Insecta; order Phasmatodea; family Timematidae; genus Timema; species Timema shepardi. Next base: position 223,581 of record CABFVX010000218.1, on the reverse strand, counting down.
GCTGATTCGTAATCTGTTATTCGCCACGTGGAGGTTCGTGGTGCCGGCTCACGCCAGAAACCCCGACAGTCAGATGATCACGAGTGACGCTAGAAGTAGGGACAATAATGTTGAATGGTAAGAATTAGAGTATCGGCAATAGTGTGGACACTGCAAGAAGCGCCGTTTTTATCATTCTTGCCAGTAGCCAAAAAATCAAACACCTGTGATTCCGAATATCTTCAATTAAATAGTGAACTCGTACCTGCGACCAATCAGACGATTGCAACTGATAAAACCAATCGACCGTTCAATGGCTTGATGCCCTCAACTAATAAATCATGAACCACCGCGCGTAGTGTAAACCCTGAACATATCACTCACGCATCATAGTTTGCGAATGATTCGTTTCCTTTGATCTTTGTTAAAAAAAAAAACTAAAAAAAAACTCTTCCTCACCGAGTTGGCACGAACACGAATAACGAACTATGTATTTCGAACATTATGAAGACAAAATTTATGCAGTCATAATATTCAAAAATTAAACGAGAATTACTAATTACGAACTGCAAATCACAAATTTACGCATAGTATAAATCAAACTTTAAGATTCGAGTGAACATATACGGGTAAGGGGATGGGTGAGGATGGGTGAGGGTGGGTGGGTGGGGGAGGGTTACCGGCTAGTGCTGCGCTGTTTGCATGGTGTTTTTTTTTAAAATGAAGAACTGGTGCTTCGGACAAACTGTTCCAAAAGAAGAAGACGTTCAAACGGAAAACGGACCCAGTGCCAGCGCAAAGTCTCTTGCAGCAGCGTATATAACTCACGGTGCGATACTGTAGTGGAGGGAGAAGGGAGGGAGGGAGACAATTAGAACGCCGTTACAACTCCGCAAACACTGCAGACAGAAGGAATTGGGACATTAGTCAAGGACCACGAGTGATGTTTAAAAGGAAACTAAGAGATTTCTCCCCTTCCTTCTCCCTTTCGGAGGAAGAGAAGGAATTGTCGTCGTACGTTGCTAAGATACATCTTCCGGTCCGAGAAGAAACTGCCGTTTCTGGTGGGTTCAGCACTTCTATTCGGGTGTACGACTATCAAAGGCAAATTGACACTCCCGTACTGCGACATGTTTGTCAGACACCTTAATGCGTGTCTGCCTACTGGCAAGGTCGAAAATCTTATCATCGGTAAAAATTGAGGACTACCTTTTTACAGTGATAAATCTAAGCTCTGGAGACAAAATGGAGTGCATGTTTTATAGTTGAGCTGTTAGTTAGTAAGTTGTGTTCTGATACCATCAATTGGCTCTGAGATTATACTTTGAATTTCCAATGGAGAAAAAATTTAACTGATTTTAAAATGGCCCTTTGGACATGTTTCTCTAAAGTTTGTTTTTATCAAAAACATTACTTGTAATTAAAAGGTTTTAAAACAAATATTTAAAATACAGCTGAACAATTAACTTTGTTTTTAATAAGACAATGTGATCCTATTGATGGAAAAAGTGAGGAATTGTAATGTAGACCTACTATTGGCCTATAATGTATAATTGGTTAGTAGAGATAGCCACAAGTTTAAAGAGGATAGCTAGTAGAACCTAGTTCAAAGCCAAAAAGTGCCTAAAATGTTTTAGTATTTCTGAATGAGTTCCACCTATTTCCCTGTTACTTCAATTCTTGGCGCTAATAGTTGGATCTGTTGTGTATGTTACTTTGTAAGTTTTGTTTTATATAAACATGTGTTTAGGTATAAAATGCTGATAAGTTTATAAGCTTCGTAAATATTGTTCGGCTGGGTTCTTTCAACCACATTTTACTTAGGGTTCGGTCCATTTACATTTTAATAACACTATTGGGGTAAGGACGAATAAGGTAGGTAGAAGTTAAAGGAAATGTAATCCCATTTGCTTTGAGGATGGGTAAAAACTACTGATAAATATCCACCATACTTCCAGCCATAATTCAAATTCCAACCCCCCTGTCACCAGTTTTGTGTGTGTGTGATGCACAAAAAGTATGTGTGACGGAAAATAGAATGAACGAATAAAGAGCGTTAAGTTATGTAATACACGAGAAGTTAAGAAAGGCTTCAAATACGTTACAAAAAACGAAAGAAGGCTGTAAAACATTTTAACAACCTTATAGAATATCTTCCGATTTCACACTTCTCCAAACAACCAAAAACACGAGAAGGCACCACTTTAGGAGGAACGACAAGATATCATTCATACCTTCTCCCACTGAGCTATAATAGTAAAGAAAGGGGCACAGTTAAACCGGGCCTGGGGAGCAATGTCACTGAAGGGGTAGGGCTTGTTGAAGGGGGAGAAGGGGGGAAGAGGTTCGTTGGAATTATTTAACAACCACCTCTGGTCTGCAAGAGAGCGCACGGCGCTTGGCATCGCGCTCTCTTTCTTCATTCTCCACACACACACACACACACACACACACACACACACAC
>CABFVX010000218.1:181460-220931 GCA_902151425.1 Timema shepardi | reverse complement strand
CACACACACACACACACACACACACACACACACACACACACACACACACACACACACACACAGAAGAGTGCGTGCTGAGTGGTGGCGTCGTGGCGGCCAGACAACAGACGCCACGGCATCGTGCGAGCCCAGCATCCCCAAGTCACTCGCAGCGAGCCGCGAGTACGAATAGTAATAGTGGTAGTAGTAGCTCTCAGCGAGAGAGAAGAGAGAGATATGGAGGGAACGCAACGAAACACGCATTCACACACACACGCAATCGCTAAAATAAGGTTTAATGGCGGTGACGCACTGCCGACGTGTTCTTGGGATCCTTACGAACAAATGGAGGCGTCAACCAAACCCCCGTAATTTAATAATATATTTTATTTTCAAAAGTGCTTTTTAAATGTCAACATGTTTTCACTTTTAAGCCTACTTAAGAAATAAGCTTTTTTACTTGTGTGTGTCATGTCTTATTACCCATCCAGGCCATTTTAATATTCACAATAATGAACGAAGGATGAAGAAGGTATGAATTATATAAAATGTACCAACACTCTCTTGTAGTAAAGCTGTAAAAACTTTTACGAAAAAATCATCCAAGTAAATCCAGATGGTATTCGAATTCCAACCCTCCAGTCATCGGCAATTAAATTCACGCCTTTGTTTACGTGTCCACCAGTGAGGGTAAAAGCTTTTTACCATGAAGATATCTTTATATTCATAAATTTATTTATAAAAGTACATTTTCATTATAGACGTTTTGATTTAGCTTTATGGGCAATATTAAGGAAGCTGTTGCAATAAATGAAGACATTTTATTAGAAGCTAGTAAGGAAATCGGTCTAAAAGTGAACGCTGAAAAGACTATAAGTATATGATATCGCAGAGAGAACTCCAATTAGGGACGATTTAGAGATTACTGCAAACAACATATCATTTTACAGGGTTAATGAATTTAAATATTTAGGAATTATTTTAACTAGCAATAACGATATCAAATTGGAAACTCTATAGTAAGGAAATGTATGGTATTACTCGGTCAATAAGATGTTGACATCTCATCTGTTTTCAAAGAATGTAAAACTCATAACATACAAAACAATAATTGTACCGGTTGTTCTCTATGGGTGTGAAACGTTGTCTCTTACCTAACATGACGAAAATAAATTAATAGGGTGTTTGAAAACAAGGGGCTTAGGAAGATATTCGGTCCAAAAAGAGATAAAGATACGGAGGAGGTCGTTTAATGATTAGTTACATACCCTGACATTATTATGATAGTAAATTTTTTGCTAGGATACTCAAATAATAATTATCACGATAACCAAATCTCGTGGATTGCGTTGGGCAGGACATGCAGTGCAAATGGAAGAATCTAGAACTGCGTTCAGGGTATTGACTGACAAACCTTATGGGAAGAGACCATTGGGAAGACCTAGAGGCAGATGAGAGGATAACATTAGAATAGACCTGAAAAAGACAGAATTTAATGAGGTGGACTGGATGGAACTAGCTCAAGATAGGTGTAGGTGGCATACTGTAAGTGCGGCAATGCACTTTCGAGTTCCTAATGCCATAGAGCAAGCAAGTAAAACGTTTTAATTACCCAATTTATTTTAATATTCATGATTTGTAAGACCTAATACATTTACTTTAGGGTATGAGACAACTTATATTATCTAATCACATTTGTACTTGGACTATGGACAGGAAGAAATAGCCATAGGTAGGAAATAAAACAATGTTTCGGTAACAAAACAATCAAATTTATTGTCCCTTTATAAATTAATGGTACGACACAATTTCAACCATTTTCTCATACTGTGTATTATAGCTTGAAAAAACATTTTCAAAAAGAGGTTTATTCATCAGTAAACTACTCTTAGTTTTAGGGTTGGGGTCAAAATAGAAAAAGGCCCTGTAGCATCTAAATTTCAAGTTTGAACAAAATTCATGAAACCGTTTCAGATCAACAAATTTCTCATATTGTGTATTATAGCTTGAAAAAAACATTTTCAAAAATAGGTTTACTCGTCAGTAAACTACTCTTAACTTTAGGGTTAGGCTCAAAATAAAAAAAGGCCCTATAGCATCTAAATTTCTAGTTTGAACAAAATTCATCAAACCGTTTCAATTCTGTGGCCAGGAACAGACATGGGGTCAAACAGAAATGTAAAATCCCTATTTTTATGGTTTAAATTCACTAAGAAAGTAAAGATTCATCATACTCTCGAGGTAAAACATTTTCACGATTACAATACTATCTTTTGATGCAAGAAAGTCAAAATAGTGTAGGTTAAAGTCTTAAGTCCTTAGTATTACTATGTTTTGTAACATTATGTAAATTGAGAAATTTCAACAAAACATTCCACATATATAACGTGGCGAGTATCTCAGTTTCCAGGTTTTTAACCTGGGACTCTGTTTTGTGACCACAAGCTATTGGCTGACCAATGGCCAACCTTTCCCCTTCCCATCATTATAAACCAGCAAATATAATTGATGTGTTAGTACCGAGATCTGTCTTGGAGAGCTTAGTGGAGCATGCGCAGAGCTAGTGAGAAGAGAACCGAGGGTCTATATCACATTGTGACCCCACGGGGGGTACGAGAAAGAGAGATGGCAGGTCACTCTCCGGGGGGTCCCTCACCCACCCTCCTCTCAACACCGACCATGTATCAAGTAGCGGTGAACTCGACAACTACGAGCACTTGAAAAACAATGTTTGACTTTGCCACTTGAGTCTATGGTAAACTTATAATATATCACGAGCAGACAAATAAATTATCTAATGGTGAAATTTGATTTTTTTGAGTGGTATGGAGGGTAATTAATTGAAATACATATTAGTTGAAAAATTATTTTTAGACAAACATCTCATTTTAAAGTAACTTTCTTATGGAAGTTCGTCTAAGCTGCAGAATTGCTTTCAATAGCTACTATTGTTGACCTCAGTGGTCTTAAGATAAGGTGCTTACCTAAGGACTCGATGTTCGTGGATTCAAAATCAGCCGGGTTCAACAGATTTATCTTGAGCGATCAAGCACAGCTTCCTTCGGAAAGGAAGTAAAGTCGTTGGTCCCATGTCAATCGTGGCATGTAAAATAACTCTGGAAGGTATGTGAAAATACCTTTACCGAAAAAAAAATGTAGGTTCCTTACACTCTCGCTCATAGAAATTCTAGTGTGCTGATATAACAAGTCGGTTCATAAAGTGCACGTTAGGGCCAAAGTACCACAAATAAATTTAAAAAAAGGATTTACATGTACATAGTTCTTTTTCTCACTGAGTCTTACTATCCATCCAATCTATCGACATATTTCCACCTAAGGGTTTAGAATGAGAAAAATAGAGTTTAGAGAAAATTTTACAAAATTTGCGGGGAGGGAAATTAGGAAGCAATTTAAGTAAAATCACCCTCAGTGTACCAATCCTGGATTCGAATCCGTATCTTCCGGTCACTGACAATTAATTCTATCGAAATAGTGACGCCTTATACCATGCAGCCGTTAATGAAGGTAGACATTACTCAAACTATTAATAGGTTTCGTCGAAGCTCTATTGAACTATACAACATATTTTAACTAAGAGGGCTGGATATTTTACATAACATTTTTCAACCCAAAGCTATACCAATAATCCCCTTCATCCACTGAATAATCTACACACGGGCTCATAACTAAGAGGAGAAAAGGTTTTTAGTTAGGTCAATTTTGTTCAGATTCAGCATTTAAGAATATTTCTATTCTATATCGATGCCTGGTGAATGTTAAAGCAGAAAGAAAAAGTAGGGGTAGTTCACGTAAAATAATTAAAACATAAAAAGGATTTGTATAAAAAAGGCTTAAGAAAATTTCGATTAAGTTTAACTTATGAAGGATAAAATGGTACCCGGTAATAATGAAAAAGAAAACTTATTCAATTTAAAAAATTCTGGTTTTAAACAAATTTATGATTGTTTTATTAAACGGATTGACCAATTTTATTTATATGTAATGTACAATTTATAAATGTACTTATCATTTAATCATCTTATGAGCGCGTAAACTTAAGAGCTGAAGGTAGTTTTCTTAAAGCAACAACATAAAATAGTTGATGTCGACAAATTAATGAAGTGAATTTTGCATCTCCTATATCCTAAAGTGATGTTTGAACAAAAAGGGAGAATTAACAATAAATCAATATTTACATTTAATTTACTTATAACTTCCAACTAAAAATAATTATGACGTTATGTTCATAATAAAGAAAGAGCCTAATCATAAGTCACGATAATATTCTAAAATATTCAAATATGACCTCAAAGTTTTAAATAAAACCGTATATAAATACTTCATTGACAAACTAATATAGTAAAAGGCTCACAAAAATATGGTTCAACAGGCACCAGTTTAACCACTAAGAAATAGGCCCTATACCAAATCGGACGTACCTAAAATAATAATAACAGAAACCGCAACGAAATCCCTTTGTCTAATCCTTATATAAACTACCACTCTGTTCCTACTCTCTATACGGGAAAGTTTGTTAACTGGTCTAAGTTGAGTAGGGGAGATGGGGTCAGATTTAGTGACATTAGAAGAAGATGGCTTCTTTTCTTGCAGATCCCCTTTCCCCTCTTCCCGCTGCTTAGCTATAGCTTGTAGAATGTTGAGCGTGTGTAAAGTGTAAGCCATCATAGTTTGCTATCAAAGCAATCGATGTATAGCGAATACAAGACCTAGCAGGGTTGGGAGAGGGTAAGAGGGCAAAAGAGGGCTACAAGTAGGGGGAGAGGGTTGAAGGGTTTAACCCCAGAGCTGGACTGACCACTTGGTCGGTAGCACTTAGCGTGGGAGAGATGTATAGGAGTAAAAACAGCACAAGATCTGGTTGCCAACCAGCAAGTTTCAAAATCTGCGTATATAGTAGTAATATTGTATGTATGTATGTATGTATGTATGTATGTATGTATGTATGTATGTATGTATGTATGTATGTATGTATGTATGTATGTATGTTTAATAATGGCTTGAAAAAATATACTTTTATAAGAAAGAATTTTCAAACATATTTGTGTAATAATAGTGCTCAAGTACTTTGAATGTTTATATAACTATAAAATATAACTATTGAGTCAATATAACCTATAAAAAGCTAAATTTTAGAGTTGAATGTATATCACAAGATTATGCGATATCTCAAAAATAAAACATAAATTATCTAACATAAAACCTGCTACTTTAGTACATTATATGTGCAACATAATTAATATATGTCTTATAAACAACCCAGCATCCCTAAACAACTCAAATGTTGTGTAGCTTAAAAGTAAAATGTTAAACTAAGATCTCAAAATTTCACTTGATCTCCTAAACATATTTTTTTTAAACTACGATAGTATACAAGTATATTTTTATTACTTTTTTTCAAATGATATATTACTCTAATTCAAGTTTTTATTTTGCTAGATTATTGTTTTATAAGTTTAAATGAAATTCATATATCGAATTAAACATCATTTGTATTTGGATGCCGAGTCAGACCTATGTTTCGTATTGTAGGGTAACCTCTGTTCAAAGCCCAACAACTTTTAAGTTAAACCTTCCTGGCGTTTTCCCTCCTTCCTTCCCAACCTCCTCATGATAATATTTTAGTTGAAAATAACTCAAGAGCTACGCCCCAGTGGATAAAAGACGCCTCCTTGAGAGGGCCTACACCTTCTGTTACAGACGTGTGTTGCGGGCTTGCTGCCCTTATCAGGAGTACTAAGTCACCTTCTCTAAACTTGATACACAGCTTTAATCTGGTGCACTGTCCCCTACTTGCTTGGTCTCTAAAGTAAATTAAAGTGCTTGGTGGGTCAGAAGGCAAGGACGAGGCTTTACTGGACACAGCTTAGGCCTCATTAAGCCAATACACTCTACCAACTACTACACGGTCCTTCTCCCAACCAGCTCTTTCACTTTCCACTTGCTACATTATTGAGACGAAATAGTTTTTAAGTAAGTTACCTACATCAAGCTGTTGTCATAGGTAATAAGATTAACTGTCGTTAGAAGTGAATATTAAACCATCAATAATTCACCTTGAATTAGTTTTAATCTTTAACCGGTTTACGTTACTGTGAAGTTCTCCAACGCTCTTCTACACAAAACATATATATGTGCCATTATATATATATATATATATATAATGGCACATATATGAAAGACAGAATTATTCATCGGTAAACACAGAAATGTACTTTTGAAAAAGGTGTAAACGATGATTTATGTACTTTTTTCTATTTGAAAAATTGAGTCCATCTTTTAATACGATTAGTGACAGATATTTTGAATAAAATTTAGTCAACAGACTACATTATATATTTATCTATATTTCCTTATATAATAATTTTACTTCAAATGTTTTATGATTTTTATTAAAATAATTTACGATATTTTGAATAAGCATTATGGGGGTGAATTCCGTTCTCATCCCCTTACTTAGCCCCTAAACCTTTCACGCCAACCAGTGTGACTCTGAAACCAAAATTAAATCCTTCGCAAACTTTGCTTTCTGGGAACATAGTGTAAACACTAACTTTCATGATAACTTATGGTTTTAGAGTGAACATTTTTCAACAAATTAGCTTAATCTTAAATAAAATGTTTAATGTAAATGTATAAATATTCAGATACTGGCAGAAAATATATTATTTAGGTTATAAGACGAAATATTCTTGAGCCATCTCAAGAAGGTCCAATGTTAATGTTTGAAATGCTCACGTAATACACATACACAAGAATGTGAAAAGGATTAAAACAAACAATTACAACATGGATATATAATTAAATAAATGGTACGGAACTTCGCACGGACTTTCTCACTCTATTGTTAGAAAATGGAGATATTTACTCAAAACTCGTAATATATGTAAAAAAAATAATATACACTAGCAAACCCAAGCATAAATTGCACTATACTCGTATAAAACTTTTTTTAGTCCCGATTTTAAAATTTATAATTTTGTTTTTAAAGAATTAATGTCTTTATTTGTATGTTTGGACCGATAAAAAAGATCAATGTTGGGTCCAAAGGGTCAACACATCGTATTAAAATTTCAACTTCCGGTTAAAATTTTCGACATTTTATTAGGTGCTGCAAATCTTCATCCAATCGCATTGCTAATAAATTCCTCATTTATAAATTTTGACCAATAAAAAATGTAAATATTGACTATCGAGTCTAAAATGGATATATATCATTTTTGTACAAACATTTCTCCTAAGAGGTTTAAAGAAAAACAACATAAACTTTTAGAGACTTACTTATATTTAATTACTCTGTAGCATTGGAGAATTATTGCGTTAAAATTTAAGTAGTATATATTTACAAATAAAGCTCACAAAATTGTATTAATATAAAAGTTTTTATTTTTAATAGTACTACAATTATTTTGCAATGATAAGTTATTTATTATCTCAAATAGTTGTGGAGATACGGAAATTTCTGCTTCTGTAAAGTACCCTAAAATTCATTTTAATAGTAAAATGAAAATAGCCAGTTTATTTATAATATTAATCAACACCTAGATACGAATTTTGATCCAAATCCTTAAAGTAGATTTTGAGAAACCCGATTTTTTTTTCTTTTCGCCCTTTCTTAAACTACTCTTGATTTTAAGTTTAAACAGACACACAGACAGACGTAATTGCAAATACCACTTTTTAGGGTTTGGGGGGGTATTAAGACGTCGAAATCCATCAACATTTCAGGTTAGATTTTTTTTTTTGCGGTAGCAATACTTTTACCTTTTGTGTTCGAAAAGTTTATATATATACGTGTAGCTTGAAAGTTATTGGTTTTATAAAACTATGCTTCTTATAAAATATTTGTATTATAAAGAGACCTACATATTTGTAACGATGAATAATTTCATATATCAAATAGTTTAGGAGATATTATAAAAAAAAGATAATTTACGTATCAGACCGGAGTTGTTAGTCATTTTTCTGAAATATTGAGAAAAGCCATTTTGTTTGGAATATTTATAAATGTTTAGAAATGAAATTTAATCAAAATCTTTAGAGCCGATTTTGATGAAATCGACTTTTTCACTTTTTGCCCTTCAGTAAAATACCATTAATTTTAGGGTTAGATATCCAATTCCAAAAATCCCTCGGTGAAAACCTATGAAAACACTAGATACCAAGTTTTAGCCCGATCGGTAAAATAGTTTAGGCTCTAGTTGGAGGTACAAAAAGACGGAAAGTCAAAAACTACTTTTTTGGTGGCATGAAACGTCAAGATTAATCAAAATCTTGAGTCCGATTTTTTTTGACGATCACAATACTTTCTCTACCTGTAAGATAGCGAGAAAGTAAAGAGGAAGCGCTAATCAGTGTAAGTTTTCATTCAAGTTAGAAAATTATCAAGCTTTTAAAAAATAATCACATATGCGACAAGTCATTGCACATGTGAGACGTATACAAACCGGGAAATTCTGCGTTATTGTCACTAGTAAAACAAATTAAACTTTGTGACCGAATAAACTAATAACTGTCAAAAGTGACACCACCCTTGAATTTCGATTTCAGAACGCTGTCAGGAAAGATATAATTAAAATATTGAAACAGAAGACAACTTAATCAAACCCCACCCCCAAATTTAGGTTGCTCTTTGTGTCTTTTTTATTGCGCTTCAGACATTTATTAGATTTCTTTCGGACAGTGATTTCATTACATTCTTTACTCAGATATCTTGTCAGTAGACCTTAATACGAAGCTAAAACGAAAAATTATATAATTATTTTAAAAATACGTTGATAAATACTCGAGTTTGTTACTAAGAGCACTGAAGATTTTTTTTAATGGCATTTATTTTGATATATATATATAGGTATAGCCTATTTTCAATGTGGTACAAATAAATTGGTATCGGATAGTCTAAAGTCAATTTAGAATAATAATCAATTTAATTTACTTATTTTGGATAGTAATTTGAAAATGAAACCTTATTAAAAAATCCCTAAACAAAGAATTCAACAAATATGTACACTTGCACAGTTATATTATAAAATGACCCCCCCTTGGAAACCTAACTACCAAGTAATTCGTAGTGGGACATAAAAGAGTAGGATGTAAAGACATATTTAAGTGAGTGTATTGGCTTTCATATTAAATGATTGCACTCTACATTCAACTCTTGATTCATCATTTAGGTCTCTTTTTCATACGCATGCTATTTACTAGAAATGTCTTAAAGCTATATTAATTTAAAAGATTTACAGACCTTATGGTACTTCTCAAAAGAGATTTCCTATGCTAGCCTTTGTACAGGTATTATTTTTGTACCATTCCGACTAATGGTTTTTCATTTGAAAACACTTAAGACCGGTCTTATGACTCCTGGATGAATATTAATCTGGCCGATAAATAGTTATATCTGGTCGATAAGTTAAAAGTGCGTCTTATGACTGCCAGTTAGCTTTTATTTGCCAGATAAACTGTATTGATCCATCACATTTTCATCGGGAGGTTTAATTACCTGATATCTTTTATCTGAAAGTTAAAATGCTCGTTGCCATAGTGATGCATTGTTTTTAATGAGGTTTCGCCAATTATAATCTATTTTTTAGGTTAAAATCCTGGTTCACGTGTTTAGTAGGCACAGGCACAGGCTATAACTATATGTTAAATAGAACATTTAATTCACATTTTTATAAAAAAAACTCAAGAGCCATTTGTAGAGTTATAGTTATATAAGAACAAATTATTTAAATGTGAGTACAATAAATGTAATTATGTAAATTTTGTACCAAACTATTGACCACATTTTAGTATAAACCGAAAATAATACTTGCAGGATAACTTAGCTTCTGCACCCACGTGACGCCATCTGTTTCCTCGCACTCGTTTAACCACCATTATTTACAAATTTTGAGCGTTGTAGTCATTCGATAGGTTGTAGCAATAGCAGCAGGGTTCATACGCATGCTCGCATCGGTAAGCACAGTACCAGCCTTGCGTTTTCTGCATAAAAATATATTTATCCTACAGATAGCTATCCGGAAGATAAATTCAATTCATAATACGCCCAAAATAATAAAGTGTCTTATAACCTTTATCTGGTCGCTAACTTTAACCTCTCGATGACAATATTTATCCGTTAGTCATAATATCGGCCCTTAATGGAAAGCTTTTTTAATTTACAGAAAAAAGGAAGACGTGTGTGTGTGTATGAGAAAGATTCCTTAATTATTATTATTATTATTATTATTATTTAAAAACCTTACTGCTAGATGTAACTACAACCCAGTCATGAACTATATACACATCATACTGTAGTCCAGTTCATATGTTAATAAAGATGTGTACAACTTTAAATTTAAACCGTGGAAAAGGGAAAGGTAAATTAATCTAATACATTAAATTAATTTCACCATAAATTTAAATCAACATTTGGTGACTATTATTTATACACACATTTTTCTCTAATATATGACAAAAAAAGACGTTTGCAAACTTGGTATCAAATCCCAGAAGTTGGGCATCAATACTCTACAACTGTACTTTACAGGTTCATACCGTGTTTAGAGCCAAACAACATTAATAAACCTAAGGCAATGTGACACCCATAAAAAAAAACAATTTTATTATAGTAATAAATTAGCTTACGATTTAACATGCCCTTATATACTCTACCTTAAAATAACGAGTGATTGATTTATGATCATGGGCTGGGACGAACATGGATAGTCCAGTGGTAGAACATTTAAGGCTAAATTAAGGGTTACGTAGTCAATTCCCACGTCTATATACCCTTTTTCCCCACACATTTGATAGATTGTTCTTCAAATAAGTATATCCGTACACAGTTTGTATTCTATTGCTTTTTTATTTTACAAAATAAATGGTCAATTTGCAATGTAAATAGGTTTTTTCTTTTCTATATTTTTAGTTACAGCGATTTTTATGATCTTATCTAGGCCGACTTATTCCCTTTCCTCAACATTTTCTAAGCCCTCCAAAAAATTAGAAGACAAAACAACTAAACGTGAAGATGTTAAATACTCTAAGAAACGCGGAGAAAGGAAACTTTATTTACCAAGTGACGACACGGTACTAAAATTATTACTATAATCTCGGGGGTTAAGCTTCGTGTTGCCCTTTTTATATCACCACGAGTGTATGTGTGTGTTTGTGTGTCTGTGACCTCAAGTTTTTCTCAGGGAACAAGGCAACAGGGGGATGAGGGTTTCAAAATAACAAGGAGTTAAGCCGGGGATAATAGGGGGTAATTACCTCGAAAAACTGGCGCAACGCGACCCTTTTCTTTAAAAGGTCATCACGTCCACCACTTCGTTATAGGCTCTTTGGTTTCTTTTTATTATTCTTTTTCCTCTCCTCCTTTCTATGATGTCTTTACAGAAGGGCGGTATTTCTTTCTGACTACCGAAATTGTTGAAAACACGAGTGCTTTTTGTCATATGGGTTGACGTCATTCTTAGAGCATGTTAAAAATATTAATATATATTAGTATGAGTTGGCCTGGTGATCTTGGGGTAAGGTGCTCGCCTTAGGACCCGATGTTCATGGATTCAAACCCAGCCGGGGTCAACGGATTTTTCTTGAGTGATAAAAATCCGTAGCACAACTTCCTTCAAAGGGGAAGTAAAGCCATCTGTCCCATGTCGATTGTGGCATATAAATGAACCCTGGAAGGCATGTGAAAATACCATTCCCGGCAAAATTGGTAGGCCCTTTCACTCTCGCTCATAGAAATTCTCGTGTGCCAATTTAATCAGTCGGTACCTCAAATGACATCTATAGGTTATTAGTATGTTTTTTTCTTCATAGGAGATTTCTCACACTGGTGAAATGTAAGTTAGGCTATTTTTGGATATTGACACAAGATTTAATTGATAAAATACATAACACATAATATTTCAAAGATAAAAATTAAATAATAAATATTATAAACTCGGACAATTACAAAATAAAATATTAGACCTATATAAAAGTGTGTGGGAGGGGGGGGGGAGCAAGAATGACGGCTCTTGATAAGTTAGGTTGAGTAAAAATATTATTATTATTATTATTATTATTATTATTATTATTATTATTATTATTAGCACTGCGTCTTACTACCCGTTCGGGTTATACGCACTTATGCTAATGTGTAATGGTAGAGTGATTGTGAGATTAAATAGAGGATCTACAGTTTAACGCGGAATCCGAACCACGGTGGAGGCCTGGCACTCCCCACATTTACAAGATGTCTTGTCAGAGGTGAAGGAGGGGTTTGGTAATCAGATAAATCTGTGCTGGGACCAAGGATTGAACCCCGGTCACCAGCACAGAAGTCTGACACCTTACCCCTAGACCACCAGGTCACCTTAAAAATAATAACTAGGCGTACATAGTTTAGCACCATTATCACTGAGTCACTATTTGATAGGCTCTGTATATTATATGTATATAAGAAAGTTAAAATAGGTTTAAGAAAAGTAAAAACAAATAAAGAAAATTTCTCGATCCCAGACTTATAAAAGCTTTAAATTTAATGAACATATTAATTTACAGTCCCCATTATTTCCACCTGATCTTTATTGCTGTTTTTTTTAATTCAATGTTTCAATATAGTCTTAATTTAATTGATCATAATATCGGAACGTGTTTGAATTAAAGGTTTACTTATAAATAGTATTTCCTACAAAGCTCAAAAACAATATATTATAAGGGACTCGTTTGACTCATATGTGTATATTAAGAAATATTAAACTAAGAAAATAATGTTACTGGTCAAGAGCCGAGATTAGATTGCTGCACGATATTTCCTAAAACTTTCCCCCTCCCCCCGATACCATCGAGCAAGAGATTAGGGGTGGGGGCAATAATATACCCATGCCTTCCCCTCCTAGTTCCGGAACTGGTGGAAGAAGATGCTGGCACAATTTCTTTAAATAGTCCCTCCCTGGTACCCAAGTTAGGCAGTGTATATAACTGATTGTGATGACACTAACATCAAAACTTGATTAGTAACAAACATCAGCAGGCGTCTTTTAAAAACTCCATAAAAAAACACACACACAGAAAAAGAAATCTCACTCAACGGGAATCCCAAGTCACAGTTCTTCTAGACAGACCCCACCATCTTCATCACCATTTAAGGTTACGTCAACCATATTTTTCCCTTTATCCCGCACCTCATTTCTGACAAGCATTACAACCACCCTCCACCCTTTTACACCCTCTGCTCTTCTTGATGATTGTTCGCAATATGCAAGGTGCTACAAACAGTGTTGCCACACCACTTCAAGCAACGAGATAAAACGTTTTAAATGATGATGGTAAGGGGAATTTTTAGCCTCCTCCACCTCTTCTTCATCCCTCGGTGGGGATAAATGAGACGACACACTCCGGGGCCCAGGCGGAATGGAGGCGAAGAAGATCCCACGACGGCTTGTTGCAATTTGTGACAGCTTGCGTTGATGTGACGCTTTAACTCACCCTTTCCCCCCCTTCCCTACCTCTTCCGCGCTCCTTTTCATTCTCCCACGGTTATTTCTTGTTGGGTTCGCGGTGTTGTCTGCCAGAGGGGGTAGGTGGACAAGTAAAGAGGGGAGAGGAGAGGGAGGCAGAGAAAAAATTACTTTGTCATGCGGATGGCAAAAGTATAATGATAATAACAACACAGAAGCTGCAGAAAACAGAACGAGATGTAACTATAATAAGTTTTGCTTTCTTTTTATTTGAGTTGTGAGAACGTACTTAACGTATTTAGGGGACTTGAATTAAAAGGTGTAAGGATAACATTCAATTTAAAAAAATGTAATCTTAGTGTAGGCCTACCCGGATGTTTAAAGTTTTCTTCAGTTCACACACAAAACGGAAGAAAATAAATATTAATACAAAGTATCAGGGATTTGAGTTAAATTTTTCATGGAAAATGTATTACGGTACCAAATTTACTAGGAGGACTGTTGTTTATGTGTAGGCCCTTACAAGGTCTTATTTCTGCTAACTTTATATTATGTAATTTAAAAATGTTTTATACAATAATAAACAAAATCAATCCCCTTTATTAAACTAATAAGATATTTATAGCAATGTTACTACCCTTGGCGTATTTGGCGAGAAATATATTTATCTACGAGCAAAAACTTGTTTTTAATTTAAACTAATTTTCCAGTTTGTCTAAAGGCCTACATCAAATTTAAAAACTTTAGGTCATTTGAAAGTGGCTAATAGTGCAGTCTTATTACTAATAAATAAACAAAAGTTTATAATATTTGGATGTATCCTATTTACAATTGATAAAGAAATATGTATTAGATAAACTAATTATTATCAGTTAAAATAGGTCAAAACTGTTTTAATTTTATGAACATTTAATAGTAAGTACTCATCTACAGGTAACGTTACAACTGTAATTTCCGCGCTCAATGAAGGCTAACCAAGCCAATGTTCAATGCTCATTTTAAAATAAAACACTCTTAAACCAATATTAATAACAAATCGCATACATGTGAAACGGAGTGTACTATTCTCAGCAGGTTGACGTCATTTATCAGCGATAACCCACATCTACCAACTCAACCCCACGTCCAAGAGAAGCCAACAAAACATCAGTAACCTCTCGTGTCCCAAGTCTCCGACGCCTTCCTGAACTTATAGTGGAGAGAGGGGGGTTAAAGTGAAAGGGGAGGGGGTTCAGGGGAGAAGGCGAAATGGAAGATGACCCGAAGGCACACCGCCCCCAGTCTCTTCCGCCAAGTTCTCCGTCCGGACTCTTGAACAATGTCTGGACCTGGATCACAGCTGATGTCCGGTCTCGGGCCGTAATTAGACCTTCACCCAACTCCCCTCGTTCTTCTCAAACCATTGTCACCATCCAAACACTTCTATGCAATCTGAATGGACCACACGCGGCTCTCACTCTACTAAAAATTAAAAAAAAGTACGTGATCCCAAGGTCCTCATTGTTAGTTACTGTTCAATGTCCTTCACGATGAAAGCTTCCAGCCCCGGGAAACTGAAGGCATTATTTTCTAACAGCGGAGAAAGTTTGCCGAGAAGAGGAAAAGTTGGTAGCATTGTCAAGGGTTGAAAAAAAAAAGCAGCCAATTTAATTTGAGCTACTCAGTATTGCACATCCAATCAACACGATCTGACTGATTATTAATATATGAAAGAATTTATGAACAAGATAAGATTTTTGAAAAGAGAGTTATGCCTTAGTTAAGAAATATTGTATCTAAATAAGGGGAGAGGGGATGGTCTTGTTTGAATTGCATTATAGAATCTGAAGTTTATATAACCTACCCAATAACCAAGCAACAGGGGTGATACGAGTAATAATAAAGTCCTCGCATCAAATTAACTAAGACATGAATGGAAAAATTCATCGACAAGATTAAATTCTTAAAAAAACGGCGAATCAACACAAGTTAGCATATATTTTCACTGTAATTTTGGTATTTTATGTTAAACGAAAATTACTTAAATTGGTTCATCATTCAGGCACCTCACATATATGTGCTTTGCCATTTCTACAAGCGAGGTAAACTGGCTTTACTTGACATATTATCTGAACATACCTGTGATGCTAGTGAAAAACTCGTTAATATTTGTGAAACTAAATAATATACTTAATTGCAGAAACACTCCAACAAAGAGATTAAATTAAATAATTTACAATGTTACAGAAACATTGAGAGAAAAAAAGTAGCATCTATCCACCAAAGATCAATTTAATATTTCAAAGTATTCTATAAAAAATATATTTGCTTATAGCTCAAAAACTATTGGTTTAAAAAATATGTTTCAAACAAAAAAGTTATATATATAGTACTTCATCCTTACAACGATAAGTTATTTCATATCATCAAAATTAGAAATTTCTACAGTATCATTTTCATGGAAAAATGAAAATTGCCATTTATTTGTAATGTTAAACGGCGTCTAGATTCAAAATTTAATCACAATCGTTGGAGCGGATTTTGAAATCTATTTCTTTTTTTCTTTTTGCGCTTCAGGAAAATACTTTTAAACTTAGAGTTAGATATTTGATTCCAAAAAAATCCTTGGCGGGACCTTATGAAAACCCCAACTAGCAAATTTTAGCCCGACCTGTAAATTGGTTTCGACTCTAATCCGAGGTATAGACATGCGGAATCGTGGAAACCCTTTGTTCTGTTTCAAGGGGTCATGAAAGGTCAACATTTAATAAGATCTTGAGTTCGATTTTTTTGACGATCACAAAACTTCTCTCTTCGAGGAGTCCATTGAAAGTAAAAATACATGCTGAAGCCCTCAGAAAAGATTGTACTCTACACTAATATTATGGACATTTAATAACGAGAGTTATATTTTACAAATTTAAAAACATAAATCAAACGGAAGACATTCCATGTTCTGTCTGGCCTTTGGCACTTGTCATTTATTAAGATTTGAAAAAAGATTGAAAATTCTAACTACTGATGCTGTTATATAGTGGGATATAAAATTTAAAATATTC
This sequence comes from Timema shepardi, assembly GCA_902151425.1. Taxonomy (NCBI): domain Eukaryota; kingdom Metazoa; phylum Arthropoda; class Insecta; order Phasmatodea; family Timematidae; genus Timema; species Timema shepardi. Next base: position 204,460 of record CABFVX010000218.1, on the reverse strand, counting down.
TAAAATTACCACAATGAGCCTAACTATGGCGGAGTCCAGTTTTAAAAACGCTGATCTAGAGACGATCTGGTCTAAAATAGAACTTTTTATTTATTTATTTGAAGTATTTAACGTGCACTTTCTGAACCGACTGATACAAGTAGGAACACGAAAATGTCTATGAGCGAGAGCAAAGGGCCTACCGATTTTGCCGGTAAAGATATTTTCACATACCTTCCAAGGTTATTTTACATGCCACAATCGTCACGGGACCTATGGATTTACCACCACTCCAAAGGAAGTTGTGCTACGAATTTTTATCGCTCAAGAAACCACAAATATCGGCGCCTGAGGTGAAGACTTTAATCCAAGACCACCAAGGTTGACTAATTTTATTCTAACTAAAAACTGACCCAATATTATCCCCCCTATAACCCCAGACAATACACAATCCATCTAATTTAAACAAGAACTCATTTTACAAATGCAAATACGTGAATCCAAACTATTTACTTTCCCTAAATGTTGGTAAAGTTCAAAAATACAGAGAGAGAAAGACCTGGAATAGTTAAGAAAGATAATACAAAGTTTTGTTTTCGTGAACTTCGTGAATGTTTAAGGCTTAGTATAAGATGAGGATGAGGAGTGAATTAAAATAAATGTGGCCGTTTTAGCGGGGCGGATAACAAAAGCGATAAGATAATCACAATCAATGCATCCAATCGATATTCAACCCTCACTTTACCACTCCATCATCACCAATCTAGTATATTGCTTAGTTTGACCAGTGTGGCTACCATTTAATTTTGTATAATATACAATTATGTTTAAGAACTAATCTCACCCCCACTGATAACTAGTAACTAGCTCCATGGTTCTCATCGAAATGCGACTTTTTGTAGATGTCCTTATAAAACTGGATCTTTAAAACAAATAAAATAATTTTACCATAGCTTATAAATTTACAAAAAGATTGAAACACAACCATTATATAATGGAAAAACTTATTCACCGGTCTCAGTTTCACTGTTGCCAGGAATGTATAAAGCCGTAACTTCAATGGCATTATTGTTTCGAGCGTAATCGAGTCCCGGTTAAATGGTTGTGAGATGAGCTCTTAACTCCCTTTAGGTGGTTTCCTGTGGGGGTCGCCGGGGTGAAAAAGTGAAGGTCAACCCGCGAGCGACTTTTGATAATCTAGGGTCAGATATTCCGAGCACTAATAAGGCTGCTAGGAAGAGGCGGCTGGTTATCAGTTGAGATTAAAGGTTAGAGCTCACTGTGGACTTTAGTAAATTACTATTTTTAGATAAGCTACTGGAATTTAAGAAAACAAATAAAAAAAATCCATACAAAATCATCATAAAACACTGCTATTGCTCATCGACGGTGATCAGCGTTTCAAGATAACGTTTCTTAGCGGTTAATTTTTACTGAACGGTTCTGCTGTCATCTTTTAAGGATAGCTTTGATTTATATGGTATTAAGATGGTACTATGATAGTGGACCCTACGGCCTACATCACTCATACACTCGCTTACTAAGTTTTGTTTCAATTTCACAAACAATATTTGAACCCAAACCTCTTATGTCTGATTTTGTCTGAATTAAATCTTCAGTCATCCCGCATTAGTGACGTACCACTTTCTAAGTCTGTGGACGCTTATTCAATTACGTGGTTATTGAGACATCTACATAAAAGAATACATTTAATATGCACACATATAATTTAAAAAATATTTTTTCTTCCACAAGAACCATTAATTTCATAATTAGGTCACCATAAAATAACCTTTAAGAGCATACAAAATAAAATGTGTAGCCAACATTGGAAAAAGTTCCCAATGTTAATCACACTGCTGACAAAATTGAAACAATCTTTAAAGTATGGCTTCTGAATACCACGCGGCTATGATTATAAATATAATAACATAGATATAATGACTTATTATACCGTCGTAAAAGCTATTCTCATGTCGAGCCGAATATAGATCTATATCTCAATATAAGCGCCAACAATTTTACTTTGTATACAAAGATGGAGTACGAACTAACACACAAATACTAAATTCGTTTAGGCACCACTCATAAATGACTCAAATAGGGTCCCCTATACATGCAGTCAACTTCTTTAACCACGTGGCCAGAGTAAACTTTCTGTCACGTGGAATGTGGTCGATGTTTCGCTAAGAACGCTTCGATCTACAATGCACACCCACACCCACACACACGGTATTGATTTATATTAATTTAAACAAAGGGAGGATATCCTCATTGGTGGACACACAAGACTAAATATTAACGTCGTCTAATCTGGTTCGAAGGTGACGAGGTGGTCGGGGTTCTAATCCTTAGTGGATGTATAGAGGGTGTTTTTAACACGAAAAAAACAAAAAATCTAACGACTTTGCCTTCTTGAAAATTTCAAAGCTATTTTGCGAAGCGGGTTTCATTATTTTTAACTTGACGGACCTAAGCAGTCTAACCACTATCACACTGCCAATGTACAAAATAGAAAGAGAGGGAAGAAAATAAGTTCACCCCGAGAGAGGGCTTTTGTCCACGTGGTGATAACCCTTTCCCTCTTTCTCTGACGAGTTTACACACTCACTTTAATATTTGCTTCTTGACAACATTGACTTGATTTTAATTTTACCTTTTTCTCGTTCCCTACTCTAGATAGACATAGGCTACTACGGACTTTTTTTAATCTACATCTATCAGGCATATTCCTACAGGACATTTTCACGGCCAAGACCAATAGCCAAAGTTATAAAGAATTTATAAAAAAATACGTTTACATAAAAATTACTTAAATATAAAAATAATAATTTTGTGACACTGTAGGACTATTTTTAGAATTATTTAAGAATTTATAGTTTTTGTTCGAACCTGATATCTTTAAAACTCACTGAGTAAAATGTAAATTCACTAACATGTGAAATACTATCTTGACCGACCGTGACGTCACATTAGGTTACGTCATTAAGGATGTAGGTAGATGGCTGTTTGATGAAAGTGCACGAAGAAAACCAACCTTGAAGGTTCATCCTGGTCGGGACTAGAGCCCGGTCCTCCCCGTCTATGGCGGTAGTATACAATGCGATCCTTAGATCACACGACAACCTGTGTGGCCGAGTACAATCTGCAATAACACCATCACTAAGCTCCTTTTGCGTCAAGATCCCACAGCTTTCAAATAAACCGACACCCACTTCGGTGGTCGAATGGTTTAAGGTGGCGTTTCCCAACCTAGGCCGGCTTTTGGTTCTCAGGGTGACGGTAGATTGTATGAAGCGGTAGGAGGGCGATTATGTTTTTATGAATAGTACACCAATAATAACTTATGTTAATAATGACAGGTAGAAACAAATTTAATAAAAGGGTCTTAAATTAATTTTAATATTCATATTCAATAGTTTTGATAGTACGTTTATTACTTATGATTGTAAACGTTTATCATAAGTTACGATTTAACGTGTGCTTTCTTCATAAGAATTATAAGTTATGCCATGAAAACTATTTAGTTTGACATTATTAAATATGAATTACAATGTAACAAACATTTAAGGTCATTATCGCTGATTTTAGTATGTTTATTACTTTTAACTTGGGGGAGATAGTGGGGTAGCCAGCATCAAATTCTCAGAAGTGGGCGCTAGGCTGAAACGGCTGGGGACCACTGGTATTAAGCGTCAATCTTGTTATAGACTGGCCTGCTGAAGACGGAAAGATTAGAGTTCGAATCCCAGTTAAGTCTACTGACGGTATTTTTTCATAAATTGTTTCCCACTCGCCTTACACGCAAATTCCGTTATAGTACCTCTAAACTGATTATTTCCTCATCCCTACAGCATTAGAGTAATTAATATATATACTTAAAGCCTGAAGGGGTAGTATGACACGATAAAATAAAGAGCACACACAAATGTAACAATTACGAAACTAAAAATGTTGGTATTCCCCTCGATGTTAGATGTAAACGCTACCGAGAATCCGCCTCTAGTTAGTAGATGCGGCAATCACCCCTGCGAGTGAGAGGGTTGGGGGTTGGGAGGAGATGGTTTCAGATGATAGGGAAAGGAGGGGTGGGGTGTTCACGGCTCATTTGTGCGGCCTCGTTACAAGACAGACAGGCGGCCCACATCCTGGGCGAATGAATGAAGGAGCTTCCTTACTGCGTGCGTCATTGACTCGTTTTAGAAACGATCCCTAGAAAAATAAAAAGGAAAGGGGTAAGGGGGGAGGGTCAACTCTCAGCCGCACCTGAATGCTTTCCAAAGAATTAAAAAAGTTGTTTTTACCATCCTGTATTTTTAATAATACAAAAACGCATGTGTGTAATCATTGCCCAATGTATCAACCTGTTAGCTGTTTATATTATTTCAGGCGGGAATGTAGGGAACACAAGATAAGGGCAGTGTTTTTGTCGTTTTTATAGTAAAACTTTTTTTTGCCAAAATAAATATAATATTTCCCCAATGGAAACATTAAGAATTTAATTTTCTTCAAGTGGTGATATTGTTGAATATTTGTCATGAGCTAGCGACATTTGATCAGAAACTTTCTAAACGAAGAAAAAAAATTGTCATTAATTCTAGGACACCCTTGAAATATATTCAAGAACTGGTGATATCACCAAGATTAAACTCTAGTTTCTACTGGGGCAAATTTGATTTATTTTAAATAAAAAAGTTTTGTTATAAATACTGCAAAAAAAAACCCTGCCCTTAACTCATGTTCCAAACACTACCAGATTAACCATTTAAAATAGTAATTTATGGAGAAAAAACTTAGGGTAATTTTTCTGTAACTGTGCACCACGTATCACTATGGTAGAATTCTTATTCAAAGGGCCTTCTAGAAAATGCAGACTTTTGCAGTTAACATTGCTATTAATATTGCCATTTTATAGAGCGATCTGGCGGTCTAGGGATAAGGTGTCGGACTTCTGTGCTGGGGGTCCGGGGTTCAATCCTCGGTTCCGGCACGGATTAATCCAATTACTAAACCCTTCCTTCACCTCTGACAAGACGTGTATTAATCACAACTTGTGAATGTGTGGAATGCCAGGCCTCCACCGTGGCTTGGATTCCACGTAAAACTGTAGGTCCTCCATTTCATCTCACAATCACCCAACCATTACACATTAGCGTAAGTGCGTATAATTTGGACGAGTAGTAAGACGCGGTGTTAATAATAATAGTAATAATAATAATCATTATAATAATGCTATTTTATAGGTATTGCTAGGTTTACTATTTATCAAAAGTGACACGTTCGTATTAGATGATTTGACATATGAATATATACCTAAAGAAGATTTACTAGCTCTTGTAACTCTCAGATACGGGATATTCCTTCAAGGATCCTAATATACACAATAAAGCTATCCACATATTTACAATAATCGAGTGGGGATAGCTCATCAAAATTAAATACATTTTAATTATTTATTTCTACTTCCTAATACAACTGCAAAGTAGTATGAGTGGTAAAAAATAAGACTAAGGGAAACTTTGTTTAGTTTATGATAGTGCCGACAAAACAACTTTACTATTTGTAGCCTATAGGTCAGGGGTTTCCAACTGGCAGATCACGTTGCCTTTTTTTAATCTGCCCACAAAGTTTCTTGGAAAAGTAATCTACTTCAGTAAAATAAATGTTTTTCTAACCAAGAAACAGAAAGCTTTGGCTTTTGTGCGAAAAATCCCTAAAAGATCCAATTGACGTTCCTGTTTAATTTCTTCCTTACATCTGCTGTATTATAATGGCGTATCAAATATTTTATATTTTATCAAGAAAATTCGTTCAGAGTGTAATTAAACATGTTTAAATTATTTATTCCTATTTCATTCTTAATTAAATACCCGATCTCATTTTTGTATTATCTTGATAATATTAATTTATTTGAGTTATATAACGTGCACTTTCTGAACCAACATATTATATCAGCACACAAGAATGTCTATGAATGAGAGCCTAAGAGCCTACCAATTTTGGCGGGAAAGGTATTTTCACATTCATTCTAGAGTTATTTTACATGTCACAATCGACAAGGGACAGATGGTTTCACTTCTCTAAAGGAAGTTGTGCAAAGGATTTTTATCGTTCAAGAAAAATCCATTGACTCCGGCTGGCTTTGAACCCACGAAAATTGGGTCCTGAGGCTAGAATTTTACCCCAAGATCACCGAGGTCAACAACTTGACAAAAATCAACCGAATATGATGCGGCCCGTCACTAGATTCGTGGATTCAATTGTGGTCCTCCAGCATTTTTAAGTTGTAAGCCTCTGGTATAGGTGGTTAGTGAGGCCATCAAATTATCAATAGCTAGGCACTAGGTATCAGTGGCCTGATGACAAGTATTTGGCGTATTTTTCTAGGTTGTTTGTCAAGCCTTGTGGTTGAATAGGCCTGCCTTGCATCTGCAAAATACACTGTAAGTACACTAACAATAAGAAATTAATCTGTAAAGCTTTGAAACAAAAAAAAAAGTTTGTAATTTGACATGTCTTTTAGAACAGGAAATAAGGCAAGGTATCAATTCATCTTAGCTTGGAAGATGTTAATAGACACCAATCTTCCAAATTTCGCTTGAAGCACCCAAGCGAAACCAAAATTACACTTCAGTGAAGAGATTAGGTTGACTAATAAAAGATAAAGCTTACTGACGTGTGGGTTCCAAATTTCATATCTGACCTAAGAGGTACACGAAGGATTTCAGAGCGTACGTACTACTGAGTTTCATTAATCATAAAATATATTTTCAAGTGTTGAGTCTGATAAACAAATTAACAAAGATTTTTATGTAATAGCCTGGATTTTTATAAGACTTTATATCCCTCTGTCACGGCCTGATTTAATTTACCACTAAGACATTTTTAAATTTCGAAGAGCTGTTTATACTTTACAATATAGTAGATATTTGATTTTTTTTCCTTCCAAAGATTAAAAGGGTAAATTTTTGCGCTATAGTTCTAATAGGGATACGTTGATTACGCTATGGTCCTGAAAAGAATACGTTGATAGCACCATGGTCCCGAAAAGAGTACGATGACTACGCCAAATATGTGTTTTTTTATTATTTCTCACATGAAAGGTACACAAATATTGTAAATGTATGGGATGGTTTCATTTCTGAGGATGGGAATTCGCACACAATTTTAGAAGTGGGTAATGTGTAGCCATTGAAAAACTTTGGAAAGTACTGAATACTACTGTAAATTCAGTTAGGAGTGACGTCACGCGTCACGGTCAACAACCAATAAATACTGGGTCAGAGCAGGGCCACCTAAATAAACGAGCCTGACCAGGGCCACCTAGATAAGCACCCTCTTTCTCCTCTCCCCTCCCTTCCCCTCCATCACTCCTTTCACAACACAAGCAGTAGACAACCATGAAAATACAATTTGATAAGGATAGTTTATTTTAATTCACACTAGTGAGACTTTGAACAGAAAAATGTGTTCAAAATTAGACTTAAGACCACATTAAATAATGCTAAATCTTATTTTAGATACAGCTACAAAATTCTGGCTTGTGTATTTGCACATTATGTGTAACAATAAATGGCGTGAGCGTAGGCAAGGCCTAATATTATTTATACTTTAGCACTGGTAGTTTGGTCATTGTTTAGTCAATACCTTTAATATTTCGCTCAAAACTAATTTTAGTAATACATAGAGACGTAAGCCTATATGTATTAGAAATAGAAGCTCTTTTGTTTTAATGGCAGCTATTCCGTATATATATGAATTCATAAAATAATAACAATATTCATTGATCCAGCATTAGACTATATAATAATTTAATATCTAAAATCTACACGAAATATGACATAATTTTCTCCAAAAATCAAAACGGGTCAGCAAAATATTAGAAATATTCGGCATATGCAAGGCACGGTCCAGGTGCCCGCATATGAAAGATATGTTCATAGCTGTTGGAATATGTAAGACACGTTTTCAAATGTCAGAAGAAGCAAGGCTTAAAAAAATATGTAACATATAAGACACGTTCAAAAATGCCAGAAAGTTTAAGAAACGTTTTGTAAGTACAGGAAAATGCAAGGCATGTTCACAAATGCCAGAAAATGTAAGGCAAGTTTGCAAAAACCAAACAATCCGTAGGACTTACGCAAGTGCCAGAAAATTCAAGGCATGTTCATATATGTCAGAATATATCCGGCATTTTATCAAGGGCCATTGCACCTCCAAGTAAATCCCTAAAGGTATACCCCTGGGAACAGATTAATGACGAACCCCCACACCTTTAAGAGAAGGAAGTAGAACGTCATCGCGTTAACTCAGACAAATGAGCAAAGATGCCTTCCCCTACCCCCAAAGAGGAGAATTTTATTTTTTTTATTCAACCATCTCCCTTGGCCCCTTCATCCCTTTTCTTCAACTACGTAGTGTTTATCGTGACACTGATGGGTAGCTTACATAAGCAAGTGCACCAGTTAGGGGAGGATAAAAGTTTTGGCAGTTCTTCTTGGAACACCTGCCCCTACAGAGGGTGAACTGGAACTTGGTTGTTGATGAGCTGACAAAATTATCTCCTTTAAATATAATAAAAAGTGAGTGTGCAAATTGAAGGTTGATCCTGATGTTCTAACACATCCCTCCGGAGCAGCGTGTGCACTAGGTCCTCCGGCCGGTTAGTGATGCCCGGTCACTCCATCTGTGAGAAAGCATATGTACTAGGGAACTCACATGCGGTAGCTTTCATATTTTTTTTCGTACAGAATTTTACGAGCGAGCGAGATAAAGCATACACATTTTTATCAGAAAGTTATCTCATATACCTTCCAAGCATCGTTTATATGCTACAATCGACATGGGATTCCCTTCTGAAGGATCGTTAGGTGAAAATACGTCGACCTCAGCTAGGTATGAACCCATTACATATAAATTAACTACTATTTGTATTGAACACATTACATAATTATCTCAATTTTCCTAGCTATGTCGTCAACGAAAAGTGATTAAGAGGGGAAAGAGGTATGATTGAGCAGCCTTTTAAATTAAAACAAACTAATCAATTTTTATTTCTCGCGACCCCCCGGACGGAGAAATAAAATATTGTGATCGTCAGAATAATCCAATTATAGATTTTGATGAATATTAACGTTTCATGACTCAACCAACCCCCCCCCCCCNCCCCAAAAAAAAGTGATTTTTGAGATGGCCTGTATGTGTGTCTTTAGCTTAGTCTAGAGCAGAAATTATTTTACCAATCAGGCTAAAAATTGGTATCGAGGGTTTTTATAAGGTTCTTGCGAAAATATTTTGGGATTAAAAATCTATTACTAAGATTAAGGGTAGTTTGCATAAGGGCAAAAGCAGATAATATTGATTTTCTCAACAGAGATGCTACTTTTTCCTCCATATGTGTCTGAAACAATGTATATTATTTCATTTGTGCGCTTTGGTGGAATGTGATGCTCTTTTTTACCCCATCATGTTTCTGCAACAATGTAACCTATATTGTTTAGTTTTATTAGGATATTATTTTAGTTAACAAGTTGAAATTTTGAGAATTATGAAAAAAAAACACTTTATGACACACTTCAGTGACAGCATGGTCTAAGGCACTGATCTCGCAGTATACTAGACTGCCGATATCGGGGAGATCACGGTTCGAATCTCAGTCGGGTGTGCTGAAGTTTTTTTTCCAAATTGCGGGTACACTTGCCATAAATATAGCTTTCCTAAATCCCTAGAACCATTAGCGTAGTTAGTAAAGAAGCTTATAAACCGCACGTGTAAGGCTCGGTTTTATATATATATTTATATATATTTGCTTGTCATGTTAAATAAATTTAAAAAAATATTTATTTAGATAGATTAAAAATAAATTTTAAAAAAGGGAACATATTTGCTAATAAATTGATGTATACATTTTATAAACACACGAAACTTTATTTCGTTGACATCTTCCCTCTATTATATTTGAAGTTGAAATGTGTTAATGTACTGAGGCATTCAAGAATCCTATGTGATAATCTCCCAAAGTAGCATCTTTTTTATTTTCTTCAAACTCGTTTTAGTATCAAAAGTTTGAGAATTTAACTATTAATTACTAATATATTTTTTAAGAACTGCTATGCATTAGAGCAGTCATTTATCCCCCCTCCCCCTTTTCACAAAAGAAGAGTACTTAGTGCTACCGTGTAATGAGGCGTCCCTTAATGAATATTCAACAGAAAGTAAACAAAAATTAAAAAAATGCCACGCAACCTGCGAGGTTGCCGAATCTAGCTTAAGAAAGTAATTCAATCCTTTAAAAACATATTAAGTAATAATTGAGAAAACTAAAAAGTATAAATCGAATTAATTATTTTAGTTTTAATGTATATTGAACTAGTTCCAATTATATTGACTAAACAGGGAGTTTTTGACTATTAATTAGAGGTAGGAAGAAACCTTTAGTTTTCGAATCCAAATTCAAATCCTCTAATCTTTAAAAGTTTACACTTTTGGTTAAAGTGAAAAATTTTAAAATAAAAATATCGTTTAATTGCCATTGACAAATTATATTTGGTTTGCCATGTCTATTACGTTACAAACAACAAAGATTACACTATTTTTTAGTAAATTAATTACATTAATACAATTGGTCCTTTTTGTGATTTTGATATTCTCCATACTACACAAGTCTCTATAATTATTTTTAGAAATGGTTTAAAATATTATATCAACTCAAGGTATCCATAATATTAGTCGAGATACATTTTTGAGATTTTTACGAATATTGAATTTCCCTAATATTATTGAATTCAAACGTCCTATCTTCACTAATAATATTTGTTAATTTCATGTGCAAAGGTTTCGATAGTTTTTCCTCCAGCAATAACATAGCAGCACTGTGATAAATAAATAATTATAAACCAGAAAGTTTTTCGTTCCAAAATTAGTTTAATTTTTGCGTTGTAACCCCACAGTGACAAATGACAGCAAACCTGCCAGAGTAGACGTAAAAGGTGATAGAGAGCCTGTGGTTTCTTAGAAATAAAAATTAAGTCAAAATATTTACGCACATAAAGAATCTATTTTCGTAAACTACGTACATGTTTTAACTCAAGATATTGACAATAGTTTATCTATATATCTATCCACTGCCAAGAAATTTGATAACCAACACTGATTGTCAAAGGGTAAAAGGCGTCGGGCTTCATTAGATTTGGAGGTCAAGGTTCGAATCTTGGCCAGATTCGCTAGAGGTGGTGTTCAATATATAATCTATCACTGTGGTTTTTCCATCCTCTCTCCATTCTTATAAAGATGAGTTTCTTCTAATGTACTCTCCTCACCCGTATCTTTTATAAATACTCATTATTAACCATGATGCTCTACGTACTAAGAAAAAAAAGTGATATCTAGTTTTCAAAATAAAATTAGTACTGTGACATTAAGCACATAAAAGGTATTCCCGAATACCTAGGCAAGGTTTGGTTTGAATCTCGAACAAGGTAGTTTAAAGTGGAAGAAAACTATCAATTATACGATTAATTGTACATAAATAGCTAAGCTTAGAAAATGGAAATGATCTTTAGGTCACGGATGGAACCGTATCAAGTATATTATTCGCAAATTAAAAAACTTAATGACACCTGGACACAGGATTTATTCTCGTGTTTAAGTGTAATTATTCGATTTGCGGATAAAAGCTAGTTTAATTTTGGTATAATCACGTTGATCTTAACTCTCATGGTGTGTGGTGTCCTCTTAACTGAACCCCAGTGGATGAAAGCACCAAACTTATTACCCCTCACCGTTCTTACCCTCGTACCCCCTTTGGTGTTTTCACAGAGTATTAATGAGTATCAGCGGTCCCTCCAGGAAGACGTCCTGGGAAGGAGGTCCTCACTAAATGAGGAGTTATGACTGCGGCTCCAGAGTGGATGTAGTGAGGATGTACTCCAGACACAATAAATAGCCTTTCCTCTCCAACCCCCTCTCCCGCCAACATTACACGTGGGGGGTGGTATAGAAGGGTGCAGGTCAGGGTGGGTTGAAGTTTGGGGGATTATGTTCTATCGCACGGCAGGTTTTCCTGACGTACGCAGCCGGTAACACCTCAGGCTCTTCTTCGGTAAGTCACCGTCTACGCTGGTATTAATACCCCACCATGGCGGTATAAAATATTACAAGCTTTTTGAGGGGAATATAGTAAGACCTAGTATAATAAGAGGCGTGAACAGAAACAGTGAAATGAAGAATTTACTTCGGAACTTCTCAAGTCATTTTTATAATAACTTTGGTATTAGAGATTAATTAGAACACAGCTGTTAAAAGATTACTCTTTAATATTTACGGGGTTAAGTGGTTAATGTGGTTGACCACAACTCCAGGGGACCTTAGTTCTATTCTGGTAATGCTAACACTGATACTTAATCGTTCTATGCGGGTTCGTCTTATCAAATAGAAAAAGCTAAATTCAAAGACTGATGATGTGGTATTAGCTGTATTACGCTAGTTTTTATAAATTATTTATTCGTGCAGGTAGTACAACTTTATTACTATAGTTAGAACATACTAATCTTTTTGTAGTCAAAATTGGACGCATTTTTCTATACTATTTGAGTTATTTTAGAGGTATTGCTAATATATATCAAAAATGACAGCTGCAGATCACATGACTTGAAACATTAATACGTGGAAGTAGATCTAGTAACTTTTCTAAATATCATATAATGTACATTGTGCAGCAAATTTGACTATAGTTTAGTAATATGTTTAAGGATGTGAACGGCGATTGAGAGTAAATGCATCCACACCAGCGTTTTGAGAAGATGGGAAAAACCAGCCCCAGTTCACCTGGACCTCCTTGTCATTGTTAATTCGTTATATTACGAGCACTTCAGACCACGTGACTCCTTGATGCGGGTTTCTAATGGGTTAAGTTGTTATTTTGAGAATAGAAATTATAGATAATTCATTTAGTCAGGTTTGCTGGTCAATTCGAGTCTTGAATACAGGCCCAGTGTACTAAGTGTGTTTTTCCCTAAATAGTCTTAAACTCTCACTCCAAACAAATGATTATACATTTCTTCTAAACTATACCTTTCTTATTCCTACCCTACGGGTATAATTACATGCGGATAGTCTTTAGGAGTGATAACATACTGTGTAAAACCAAAAATATTTTTTTATCACAACGTCTTACTACCTGTTATGCGCATATATAATTTACTCTAATGAGGTAAGGACGAGGAAGGAAGAATTTACAAGGTAATCTACATACATTTGCGTGAAAGGAGAGTGGGAAACCATTTAGAGAAAAACCACCGTTAGTATACCCGACCGGGGTTCGAGCCCCGACATTCTCGTCATCACGAAACCAGTCCAAAATGAGTGACACATCAGGTCATTCGTCCACTGAAACGGGTAATTTAATCTAATAAAATAACGTATAGTACTGTATTCAAGTAATAGAGGGATACATTTTTTTCCACCTGTTAAGGAAACGGAACAACTTGATCCTATTAATAGATAACCCCAAAATTCCTGTAAAACCTGTAGTCCGACAGATCGGTATGTAGGCCCGTCTCTTCGCAAGGGTAGGAGTATCGTGATTGGCCAGGAGCGCAAAGTAGGAAGGCACTGATTGGCAGAGGTGGCGGGTCAGAGAAGGAAGTTGACCATCAAACACCGACCACGCGGTCCGTCATTATGTTATCATCGTCCTCCGTGGTTGTTTAGATGTAAAAGAGATTTCACCTCATCTCGGATCCATAGTGGGGCGAGAAGAGTTTGACATCGTTAACATGGGGAGGATGTGGGGTGATAATGGGGAATGGAGAGAGGAGGGGGCGCAAAACGAGCGGGGCACGAGCCAACACGACTAATCACGGCTCACGGGATGTGACGTCACGCTACCTACCACGTGCCCAATGTCAAATGTGTCTCGTTGGCGGGAGATGGTATACTTGACAGAAATAGAAACATAATCTCTAAATTCATGAATGAACAAATTAATAGTAGGATTGTGGTAGTTAGAACCTTTTAAAAATACAAACAAATTTGTATGCGATCAACATTGATAACATTATTATTTGTGTTGTTTTATAGGTATTGTAAGATATATCAAAAGTGACATCTGCAGATCATATGACTTGACGTATGAATACGTGAAAGTAGACCTAGTAGCGTCCCTAGCTGTCAGATATGACTCTCCCAATGAAAATTGGACAGTAATATTCCTGGGCCACAAACAACTTTAAAAACAACAGAGCACTTAGTTATTTTTTTAGCACCACATTTTACTACCCATTCGGGTTATACGCTTATGTAAGAATTACACTATTGGTTTTAGGGATTAGAAAAGTTATATTTATAGGAAGTGTACCCGCATTTTCGTGGAGGAAGAGTGGAAAACCATTTTAGAAAAACCGCCTTCAGTACACCCGACCGAGATTCGAATCTCAATCTCCCCGTCATCGATCTAGTCTACTGTAATACTAACACGTTAGACTACGCGGCCACCGAAGAGGGTGTTTAGTAGTTATTATTTGAAAATTGTTTTTTCGAAATTCTTTTTCCCTCCACGGTTCACTATGCATCCGAGATTAATCATTTAATTTTGTAAGACGTCTGCCCAACAAAGCTCCACTTCAAAATCGACTTGACGATAAAACCCAGTACTTTGTCGAAGCAATGTGAGCCCACCTCGGGGCTACGCCCACCAAACAGACCCACTTGTCAACATATTTATGCTCCACACACACACAAACACGTAAGTAATAACAGTGCGAGCGAGCTAAGTGGATAGCGAGCGAGACCGTGCTTTTGGTTAGTGAGTAGGGTCGAGAGGTCAACTTGTTGGTCGGAACGTAACAGTTAATCGCTCGTAACAAGGAGTGCCTTCCATGTGCCTCGTCTTATACTAACAGATGAAGTCCCCGGTTACACGCTACACGCATCTATGGTCATCGCCAGCATTGATGGGAGTTGGAAGAAAATCCTATAGTCCTTGCCAGGATTGATGGAAGATGAAGAAAGAGGTCATCGTCAACGTTAATAATGAGAGATGAAGATGAAATAAACACTTTAGTAAGACAATATTGTTTTTTTGCTCTTAACCTGAGATAGATCCCGGTTCTTGGACTATACTGATAGCTCCGAGTGCGTAATGCCTGACCTACTCTCGAACCACGTGAAAGCACTGCAGGGATTCAAACCAATAAAGTAACTTAGAATGGGTTGGTCAGCCGTTGAAGATAATTATAACACCTTAGAAATTTACCCACAGCACCAGGGATACAGTTAAATTTTCATATAAAGCGTATTTTCTAACAGCTTAGAAGTTACTAGGTCTAATTTCACGTATTCATATGTTAAGCCATGTGATCTGCACCTGTCAATGTTGATTGGCATTGTAAAAATATAGGATTATTATTTTACACTGACAAAATAGTAAAGTATTATCAATTTTGAACGAAAATAATGTGTGTATTTTCTAAAACACCCTTCCTACGAAAATTGGTATGTACAAGCAATCAAAGCTAGAAAGATTTTTTGATATGGTATAAAACAATAACACCACTAACCTTACCACAGAGACTGATAGCTCAATTCGTTTAAAAGGTCCCCGCACCAGTGGTCAGATGGAGTAAGACGTGTGGCTCTTCAGAGGATTTTTTTTTATGTGCAAAGTCGAGCCTTGAATTGAGTTTTGTCCATTTTAAGAAGTGGCGCAAATTATGGTCATTGGGGAGAAGTTGCGGATTTAACTTGCATTTGCTGGGAACCGACTGGTACACGGCTTACAAACTAACGTAATTATAGAACAGATCGAACACCTAAGTCTACCGGCTGTCAATTCAGGGGAGGTTCCAATTTAATGAATGATAAGTTCTTGGGGCATGTCAAGATTCAAACCCAGGACCCTCAGATCAGTAAAGAGACACTTTACTGACTGAGTTCAGGTGTCGGACCTGATGAAAATTGATTTAATTTTTCAAACTAATCTAGGTTTTCAAGGCAAACGAATAAGAAACTGTTTTTAGAAATGTGTCTTCATTTATAAAAAGGCCGAGGTCACCATGAATGGTTTATAGCAATGAGCCACAGAAGGCTGGTATAACTGAGTCCCAAGCATTTTTTTGTGCCACATTCTTTGCGCCTCTTGCTAACACACAGTACTATCATCTAGGCCAGGGGTGGCCAGCCCTGTCTCCAACCGCATAAGTGGCGAATTGGCAACAAAATTGTGTTGAACTTGAGTTTGCCAGCTATCACAGTGAAATAAACTTTTTCCTGACGGCGTAAGCTGATTGTAACTTGATATTTCCCTCATATCATTGGAAGCATTTCTATTTATGAATAAGTCAATGGCGCAAGACTTCCATAATATACCCCTTTCCTCCCTTTTCCAACACATCGTTTTATCTCTACCTTCAATCAAAAGGATTGTAAAATTTCACATTAAATTTTCTTACATTTGTAATCTGAAAAGCTTTCATCATGTGCGTCTGAGACAGTTTCTATTGAGTAGTCGTAGTGTGTTTTGTTTTAAACGCATGTGAGTTATCCTGAAGAGAACTAAGTATCAATCGATGTAACGTTGAAACTAGTCCTAGATAATTTACCCGGGGATCAAACCCCGGCCTCCTTAATAAAGGTGCGCTACTGTATCCATATCTGTCAAGCATGCCTCTTACAATTCCTTGAAAGAAAACATTGAACTTTACCAGAATAGCTAGGTGTGCACACGCATGCTTGATTCTGACAAAAAAAAATATTTTAAGTTTACTTCCTCCCAATATACTCTTCCATACCTATTCAGGCGGATGCCGGTGGATATCCATTCCTTTTATTCCAATCTAATTTAATTTCCTAATTTAAGTCACTAGATGCCAGCACAAAACATTAGCTTACAAACAAACGAATGTCGTAAATAATAGACACACGAACAAATTCAAAATATTCCAACTGCTCCAGTTGTTATTTTAATTAGCGATGGCATATTTAATTTAGACGTTAATGTTTCATGGTGGTCATTTGAAAGAAACGTAATCATGTAGTTAACAAAGTGTAAAAAGTAATAATAGGCTACACTGAATTCGATGCGTGGAAGAGAAAACAGATCGAAAACTACTAAAAATAAATAAAACGATTTAATTGAACGCGTCATTTTGTATAGCAATACACGTGATGTTTATATTCATGGCCAATTGAATGAACAAATTGCACAGGCGACTAGACGATTCCTTTCACTTCGGTGGTTCGTGTAATAATTTCTTTCTGTCTCGTCAACTACGCAACATGTATTTTGTAGCCTTTCATTTCACATGATTTCCATCATCATTTTGCTTAATTCAAAACTGCTTTATTCGACAAAATATAGCATTACATCACATCACATCATATCACATCACGGAACTCATAAAATACCTATTATAATGAACATCGCATAAAACAGAAAGCAATTATGAATCGTAAATTATTCTTGATAAGCGATAGAACTAACTTATACCTGCATAAAGTGAGCAAACAAACTTGTGTGTGTGTGAAATCATAATTTGACTTGGTCAAATTCACATTCTCAATTCCCAATGCTTTCATAATCATTTATATTACTACATTAATTTGAGCACAATTGTTTAATTTATCAGTCTGCTATATTCCCTAAAGAGCCAAAAAGTCAGAATTTTAGTTATCTTCTAAATTAGAATAACTAGATTTATTTTATTCAGAATGGTTAAATATTCACTTGAGTAAGGTAAAGGTGTGGAACCATTTGAGGGTGGGGTAGAACACCTCAATACAATAGACTTTATAGAGCTACCATTCATCCCAGGTTTTGCGGGACGGTCCCGATTTTTGACACACTGCCTCGTATCATCAGCAAATGTTTCGGTTGTTAAGAAAATTTCCTGTTTTCTAGACTCAAATCTTTTAGTTTTTTGAAATATCTGCGTGGAATCAGCTACGTGGTTGGTGGGCTACGTTTAGCGAAATTGTTTAAAATGCAAAAGCTTATTTTAATTATTTTTCCTTTCGATTCTAGTAAAAAATAAATAATTTAAGGATCAAATTATTAACTTTTATTGTTTCTGGAACATGAAATATAGAACTGAATTTATTTAACAATTTACGATGTAATCAAAACATACATCAAGTCAATGCTCACATACGCTAATAGTGCTGTGTTTTTTAATAAAATAAAATAAAACATCTTAAAACCATACTTATGTTGATTTATTTCCTGTCCCGGATTGGAGTTAGAAGGAAATGGTAAGCCTACAGTACACCCGGCTGGGATTATAACCACAGCCTCCCCATCACCGGTGAACCAAACTAGATTAGACAAATACCGTCGTCAACTGATGTTGGTAATACGTAAAGGTTCCTAAAAACTAATAAAGATCTAGGTTTCACTTTCAGATGGCCAGCCCTGAATGCGTTTACCCACCCCTTGACTGTTACCCCTCCCCCACTCCCACTAGCCAATCAGCTAATGCAATCCGACAATATTCTTCGCAGCTCGACTCCAGCACTCCGCTCTGAAGAAAGTGATGCTAGGACACACTATAAGTTCTGAGTAGGATAAATCATAACCACAGGATGTCTGACAAACATCTTCACATCCCAGCGAATACTGGATTGTTATCAACCGCTGACGAAGATTGAACTTTCTATTCGGTATTGAACCATTCAGACATTTTATCGCTGGTGTAGTTATCCACTATGGGTAATTCATCAGTTTCTGACCCGGGAGGCTGAGGTATAATCATGACCTTATGTCAAACTAAAGTTTAACGTCATTCGACCATAATACCAGGCGCCATAGCGTAAATACAGGCCCAATTTGTAGATAATCTGAGGAAATTTGCAAATTGTTTTAATCGTCTTATTTTAACTCTGTAATGACTAGGGACAGGATTTTGCCTATTTTCCTTTTCTTTATCGTAAAATATAGGCAATTAAGATATATATATGAATTTAATGTTATTACAAGTAGGACTATCATAAAATGTTAGTTCTTATAGTGCCTATAGTTGACTATTATGTTGGTTGTTACGTATTTCATGAATAAGCGCGTTAACGCGCCTATTTTGGCTTTAGCCTTTCTCTTTTTCATACGATATAGAGTTTCTGCTGAAAGACA
Source organism: Timema shepardi (assembly GCA_902151425.1). Taxonomy (NCBI): domain Eukaryota; kingdom Metazoa; phylum Arthropoda; class Insecta; order Phasmatodea; family Timematidae; genus Timema; species Timema shepardi. The sequence goes on along the minus strand of CABFVX010000218.1, from coordinate 185,361 downwards.
GTCCAGTTTCTTAGAAATAGTAAATTGTGGAATACTTGTTTAGAGTAAGTTTGAAAATCGGCACTTATTAAATAGCTTCCATTGAGAGTAAATTGGGTGAGGGACAGTTGGAGCAGTAGCAGATATCATATGAGGAAATAATATGATGTTGTAGGAGAACAGTTCAAGTTCTTAGGAACAAGCAAATTTGAAATGTTATCCATTGACATCGTGTGAAGTTGAACTTATCTTTTCAAATTATAAAAAAAAAAAACTATCTTAAAATATAACCCATTTCAATACTGGAAATCTAAGGAAATATTTAGGGATTAACAGCATGTGACCCACTTCGGTGGCTGAATGGACTAAAGCTTCACTCTCGCAGTAGACTGGACTGTTGAAGGTCGAGATTCGAATCTCAGTTTGGTGTATTTAAGTTTTTTTTAACTAAATGTTTTCCACTACCCCTCCCCGCAAGTTCAATACACTTCCTCTAGATTACACTTTACGAATCTCTAACATACGATAATTAGCGTAATTAGTGCCACATATGTGTACAACTCCAACGAGTAGTGAAACGTGGGGCTAAAAATATATATATGGCAGCGAAATTAGGTTTTTCACGAATATCTAGTTAAACTTTAATTTTACGGTAAAAATAGCAATTATATATTTTATTTCAAATAAAATTCTCTATAAAAAAGATCTTAGGCACATTTTTCGTAAAATGATTTTTTTTTTGAAATTGTGGCCGCGAGAAACCAAAGATTTTCACACAACTGCTGGCGACAAAGAGGCCCCAGTCCTATATTTCAATTTTAACGTCATGCACGCCATAATTTTAGCAATTAAAATTTAATCAGAACATTTGTTACTGAATATTTAATGTTTTGACATTATATTACTCTTGCTTGACTAAACAGCATGTTCAGTTTTGTTTTTTTAAAGCTATAGATTCAGTTTTTGAGTCTTTTTCCAAATATTCCTCCAATCAGTGGGTACGTGCACTAAATATCAGGCTCATCTAGTTTGGTTTAGGGATGAAGGGGAAGTCGGGATTAGAATCCTAGCTGAAGGTTTTTCCTGGATATTGTCCCAATTTCCCTTCTTGGAAAGTGAGGGTACAATTCCTCTTAATTTTACCTTCCTTACACCTACATGGTTATCGTAATCCTTTTTTGTCAGTTTAAATTTTTAGTGTGTGGCATATTTGACCTGAGAGAGGCAGTATGTAGCTCAGTCACCGTGTATGTAGACTTTTAGCCACTCTGTGGGAACAAAATGTTGCCCAGGCCGTGTATCCTGGATGTTGTCTACACGTCTTTAACCCGCAATAAGACGATATAATGATGCTGATTATAAAGGTGTGGAGCTATTGGAAACCTTAAACCTAACTTAAACCTAATTAACCAGGCCAAGGTTACCATATAAACCGTTTTCCTTTTGGGAAAAATACATATGGTATCACAAGGAGTCAAACCCGGGACCTCTAGATCAGTAGCCAGGGGTGCTGAAAACTAGACCACGAGGTCGGTCTTCAAAACCACAATTTAAACAAATGTGGGGAAGTGGAGGACGGAAATACTACATTTAATATTCACAAAAGTTGCATCAATTTAACAACACTGAAAGTTTTCAGAAGTGTGTTAATAATGACTAGGAGAAATCTGTTAAGTACTGTCCCTAAAGCTATTGAATACACTTATGTGTAAATCATTTGTTAAAAAACAAACAAAAAAAACATGTTAACAAGTCTACTGCAAACATTTTGTTTGAGCTGTTCTGCAACACAGTGAGGTGACGCGGATTGCCTATTGAAAGCCCCCTTCCTTTCCCAATCTCAACCATCCACCTTTTGCGCTTGCGTGTCGCCCCTCCCCCGCGCAGAGGCTTATTACAACCTCACATTTTCATCGAGTTTGAGCACATAACGGGCAAAAGAAATTAATCTCTTCTGTTCTCTGTGTAGAACTTCAAATAGTCTTCGCTTTTCTTTGTGTTAGACGCATGAAAAACGAGAGGCAATGCTTTGGCGCAATAACACGCTATTGGTTGCTTCATTAAGTAAAAATAAAGTATATTTCATATAAAACAAGCAAATACTGTTATATCTATAAGAGAATAGGGAGCTAGGACTTTCTTGTGGAAATCTAGTATATTTTGAAAGTGACGCCTTACACCGAATCTGGTATGCTGTTATGCATGCAACTCGCATAGGTGGACACGCATACTTAAGTGCCAGTCTCATCTAGTCTGGTTTCTAGGCTCTTTTTCCCTAGCTCAAAGAATTCCGTGCGTAAATCAACGGTAAACTACAGCACTTTACGACTTCCCTGGTACATGGACATCCTCCCATACGTAGCGGGCGGGCGTCACTAACAGACCGACGGGCCGAGTGTGTGCGTAGCTTCGGACGGACGAGGAAGCGCATCAACATCAGGCCCAACCTTCGTATTGGTGACTCACCTATTGTTATATTACGTTACTTATCAGTATAAATATATTTGAATTTGATTGATAGAAAATTACTAGGAATAAAAACGAGTCACCCGCTTCAGTGGCCACGAGGTATAAAAGTATCACTCGCAATACACAGGGACTGCGGTTGGTGGAGAGATCGGAGCTCGAATCTCAGTTAGGTGTTAAGAGGAATTTTATAACTAAATGGCTTTACACTTTCCCTCAACGCAAATGTGGATACACTTCCTCTAAATCTAACCTTGCTCATCCCTAGCACACTAGCGTACATTAGTACCTAAGCATACAACCCGAATGGATATTAAGAGGCGATGATTAAAAAAACTAGTCAAATATCTTATTACAATTATTAATCATAATTTGTCAGGATGGAGCCCAAAATTATCTTGAAAATCCTGATAGTGGAATTATTTTTTTTTTAGCCCATACGTTTAAACAGAAGAATTACTCAACTGTTTAATTTAAGCTAAAAGGATGAGAAAAGTACCATAATTAGTGGGGTATAGAGAGAGGGAAACCACAGTGAAACATCAACTTTGGAAAACCACTCATAGTGACCCCGTAACAGTCACTCTCATCCATGGTGAGCTGACGCCTTGGATTTCATGACCACTGGTGTAGGTGGAATGGCACCCTAAGCTCCTACGTCCCGAGTGAACCGTAGAAATAAAAAAACACACTCCATCCATGTTCGAGTTAAGCTTCAGAAGCATTCGCCATAAAAAAACAACAACTTTAGACCAAACCACACTATTACATCCAACAACAGGGGCATTAATAATATATACCCTATAAGCTTGTAAAGAGAGAAAACTATTAAACAAATATTATCGCTTTATTTTGAACATGGCTTAATTTATACCTGTAGTCGAACGTATAAAACATAATATACCAGTAAGGAAATATATATTGTAGCTTTTATTAAAAATACATATTAATATGTATTAACAAATGTGGTTTAGTCGAATGTTCCATTACCTCTAATAGGTACCATAAACGCTCACAAATGATCAGAAAACAGCCAAAAGAACCGTCCAAGCGAGGGAATAGCCCGTCTCTATGACCGACTATTCGCTCTCTATCTTTTACGCACTACCAGATTCTCTTATTCTCTCTTTCTCAAAAAAAAGAGAGAGAGAAAGAAATCAGAAAGTAGTACAAAAAATACACATCTAAGAGGTTGGGAATAGGAATTTATAAGCAGAATTAATTAGAGTAGAAAACCTCAAAACTCCGTACAGGCCCACTTACCCCCCTCCCCCTCCGTATCCCTCCCATACCTCTTTCTCTGTCTTTCCTCCAGAGCCTTACAGTTACTGCTGTTTTAATTTACAAAAGCCAAACTTAATTCCGGGTTCCGAACGTTAAGAAGAAGAGAAATCAAGAGAAATGTGGAGGAAAATTAAAAGCGATTCAAAGCTTCTTCATCCTCCCCCCCCCCCCC